>JANIIA010047697.1:0-11510 GCA_027478495.1 Erythroxylum alaternifolium
TATGATGCAATTGAAACCATTAAGCTTCCTTGATTCAAAGAAAACAATGAGTGGCTTATTTACTCTATTATAAAAATGTACCCACCTTGAATTTCTTGCTTAGGGATGTCTTTGCTCTTGCTCCTCTTGCTTCTCTTTCCTCACTTGATTTCCTTAACCAATAACCAAAATTTCATTCAATTTGGTTTAGAAATCAGAAAGTCATATCTCAACAATTTAAACTATTTCTCATGCTGAAACAAAATTATATATTCAACTTCCATCCCAAAATTTAAATACTTAGACACTGAATTTAGACTCAATTCCTTATATAATTTATATTCCTATGTCTCTAGTTTACAAAAACTTAAAAATCAGTCTATTTGGATAACTACACGAAAAGTTATGCCCAAAATACCAAAGCATGTTCTATGCTAGAAAGTTGAGTTCGTTGTGGATAAACCCAAAAGTTTGCCGCGGCGAAATTATCCAAAAACCCACTCAGAGAACATGTTTTGCGATGTTGCGACGAAAACTAGAAGTTCACCACGACAAACTTGTCCAGAAACCTACTCTGAGAATGTGGTTTGGGACATTTTCCTCTGTTTACTTCCCACCTTTCACTTATAACCCATCTTAATACTAACCCATCTTTTCTACTTCATTATCAACTTCATTTAAACCCATTATCATTCACAACAAATTCATAATCTACATTTGATCATTAATCCAAACGCTAAAACATTCACATAAACCATTCATCAACACTTCTTACACATATTCACTTCATTTTCACTTTTAACCATCACTAAATATGCTTCATTTAATAATGAAGAAGGGTTAATGCTCATACTTACTTATTTTAGCCTCAAAGTCTTCAAACTCTTCAAGAATTTCCAAAACCCTAGTTGTTTTTCTCTTCTTTCATAACTTCTCTTTCTCTCTTCTTTCACTTACATACAAGACTACCATTACTTCTTCTCCTTTTATACTTTGAATGAGTGTGAAATTTCCAATTTGCCCATCCATTTATACCTAATGTCTATTTAAACTTAAGTGGTCTTCCAGGAATGCCCTTATATCACCTTACAACATTAATACTTTAATTTTATCAATCCATGAAATAAATCCTCCCAAACTTGACATAATAATCATAATCCAAATAAAATGGTTTATCTAACAAGACCACAAAATTGATTTAGATCATGCTTAATAAAATAAATAAAAAAATTTCGGGACCCAACATCATATGTTTGACATATCGTATTTAGGACGCTAGGAGATTTTGGAGCTCCATTCTATGGAAATCCGAAATCCTCAGACGAGTCTTGCAGTGAGGAATAGGAGGGGCACCAATACAGTCGCTCTCCGACCCTCCACATCCTGAGCAGTCCCAGAGCTAGAAGAAGAAGCAACGGCGGAGGAACTAAGTGCATTAGCAGAGGTCGACCGATTTTAACAAATCCTTGACCAAATGTGACAAGTCCACAAGGAGCAGCGCAGCCTGAAGGAGAGGTTCCTCATTTTATGTCGGAGGAATAATTTTGAAGCTCCTTTGCCAACATCGTTGCCACCATTATCTCAATAATCCCTTTTTACCTCTTTTACTTTTAATTTGTGTCATTTCCTTTTGTTGGGTTTCATGTTATTTTCTTTTGTTTGATTTTCTATTATTTTTTGTTTAATTTGTTGTTATTTTTTGTTTGGTTTGTTGTTATTTTTATTTGGTTTGATGTCATTTGTTTGTTTCAATTTCTTTTGTTTGGTTTGAGGCCGTTTTTCCTTACTTGGTGGTTGACTTGTCACATTAAGGACAATGTGATCTTTAAGTGTGGGGATGTGACATTGACTTTCTCATTTGCATTGTTTGCATTTTGTTAAATAAGATGCATATGTAGGCATTTCATGTGCTTTGTGTCAGCAATGGAATCGCATTTGAATCATTCTGATGGATATTGCCATGAGATTCTGTCATGCTAGTTGGAATTAGATTGAATGCATGCTTGAACTTGGATTAGGCTACTTGAGTAGAAAGTGAACCATATGGAGTGATGAAAAATAGTTGGTTACATAAGCTCAGTCACAAATTGACATTTAAGCAATGAGGTAGTGTAGAGATACATAATGAGTGCCCTTTTGAGCCGATTTGATGATTGAGCCATATGACTCCATCTATAGTCATTCTATTTTTTTTTTGAGTGATACTTCCTTAGGTTATTACCTTCAAAACTTGTTTTAAATCGGTTTAAGTCTACTGGATGCATGCCTAATAGAGATGATTTAGGCCTTTTTTGTCTTAACCCTTGGCTTAAATGACCTACCTTTGGTATTATCCCTTGCTACCCTGTTGAGTCTTAACCTTTTGTTTTTTGAAAGCACCCAAAATTTTAAAACCTTAAACCCTATTAACCTACCTATTCACAAGCTTGGTAGAGTATTAAGTAATACATTAGTTAGGATCGTTGTGAAAATTTTACCAAGATGAGTTGAGTATATTTCTACCTATGGATTACAGTGTATATAGTGCTGTTTTGATTCATAATTCTTCTATATACTTAGAAAAAAGAAGAAGAAAAAAATGTTGAAAATATTAAAAAAAGAACAGTGAGTAGCATCAATAAGTGCAGAATAGTAGTTACATTTGTATATCTTAGAGTTATGTTTTGTTATCCCTTTATATCCGCTTTTACTTTACTAATGCTTGTGCTTAACCCTTTTTCCCTCTTTACCCACCTTAACCCTTACCAAATCACAACCATAAACAAGTCCTTTTGATATATTTATGCATGCAATCATTGTAAAGGATAATTGGTGTATTAGCAAGCCTATGGTAGTGTAGTTTCCTATAGGAACTTTGAGAGAAACATTAACCATCAAACACTTGAGAGAAACGAGTGAAATATGTGAGGAAGATTGGTTTTGCATCTTTACTTATCTTTGAGTAATAGTGTCAATTGTTGAGTTTGCATATGTACACCAATGAAAAAATAGTCATGATATGTGTATTAACGTGATATTTGAGTTGGCTTAAATTTGAGGGATTGTATACTTTGATCTTTGTGAAAATGAAGTGAAAGAATTGATTGGTTGTATTTATTTTTCTTGAGGACAAGCAAAGATTTAAGTGTGGGGATGTTGATAGTTGTTCATTAGTCTATGTTTTTTAAATAATTGGTATGTGATTCTTGCATAATTATTGATTATTGTTGTAGTTTAGGATTCATTTTGTATGTTTTCATTTAGTTTGATTTCCATTATTGTTCTTTTATGTCTAATGTTAATTTAGGGTAAGAATTGATTATTCTTTATGTCGAAAGGAAGATTGAGAAATTTGGAGATTGAGTTATAGATAAAAGAAGAGAAAAGAGAAGGAGACTCTCTGTTGCCAATTCCCACGATCGTGGGAATCATGCCAATTCCCAAGATCGTGGGAATTATAATCCAAGTCATTATGTGGGGCTTCATTAAACTTAGGATTTTTTGGACTATTAAAGGGAGATTAAACCTCCATGATTAGGAGAGACGAAACCCTTCTGTGGAAACACTATCATTGAGTGAAAAACACAAGTTTTTAGCCTTGAGGAAGGATTGAAGTCAAGGATTATCATTAAGATTGGGGAAAACAATACATCCACATCCAAAATTCTAGATTTTGGTAAAAAAGAGAAGAAGCTCCTTTTATTCAATTTTTTGTGTTTTTCTTTCTTCTAATCTTTGTTAGATGGATTATTTGTGTGTTGATGATGTTATGGAGACCATGCTTGGTTAATTTAGTTTTAGGAATTGCTTTTGAAGTATTTTGTTAAAACTCCTATTTTATTAAATTGAATGAAAGTGTTTTTGATGATTGTTGATTTTATTTGCTATCTTGCTACAAATTGAGAGAGCGAGTAAGATTATTAGTGTAGGATTGTACAATAAGAGTTGGCAACCTATAGACTTGTAATTATCACGTCAATTGATTAGTTAGAAGAGAGATCTCTACGAATTCAATTGATCACCCATAGGATAGTTTAATAACTAGTTGAATTGGTGGAGTCATTGGGTAAGTTAAGAGATCTTTCAATTGATTCCATGTAATCTAATTAGGGACAATTAATGATACCTTGAGAGAGGGTAGTTAATACATTTAAAAATATAAGGTGAGACACATTCCGATTAATAAAATAAGAGGGAGACAAAATAGAAAAAAAAGGAATCTCTAGTCTTTAGATTCTTGAGTTTCAATTTTTCTGCATTTTGGTATTGTTCAGTGTTCAGTATTAGTATTTAAATTTGAATTTAATTTTTTAGATTATTTGCATTAAACAATTTCATTTCTTAATCAAAGTTTTGTCTGAATTAAGTGGTGTCTGAGCATCAATCCCTGTGGGATCGATATTTGTTTTCTAACTACAAGTCATGACCCATACACTTGCTATTTTTGAGTGTAAAGTGAATAGATTGTGTTGCATAGTTACACTCGATCATGTAATTATGCATATTGAATACTTGAATTATTGGTTTTGACTTATTGGTGAATTGTGTTGGATGAAATTGATTGTTTAGTGTATATTTACTCTTCATTGTGGAGTTAAATTGAGCAAGATACTGAGAATGTTAATTAAAATTAGTGAATGAAAGATTATTAAATTAAAGTTGGGAATTAGGATTTTGGTAACAATGTTGATTAAAATTAGTTAAGAAAACCAAATAATTATAAGCATTACATAATGGATTGTATAAGTAAACAAACTATATTAGTTTATGGTTGATTAATTGAATTATGAGATTACATAAAGAAAGATGTAAACTTATAGTTATAAGATATGGTTGAAGTTGAATGCGTTATAGTTGTGAGTGTATATCTTTAGTTTATGGTTGATTAAACTAAATGAGTTATATTATATAAGATGTATATGTTTATTATGTAATTGTGTATGTTGAATACTTGAATTGTTGGTTTTTGACTTATTGGTGGATTGTGTTGGAAGAAATTGAATTGTGTATGATGTAATCATACAAAATGAGTCATATTATATAAGATGTGTATTGTGTAAGTGTAAATCCCCTAGAATAAAATATGTTTCTTAAATTCTTGGGTAGATTTCCCTTAATTTCCTTTATAGAGTTCTCATTTGAAAGTTGTGATTTGAGGAAACCATAAATTTAACATTTATTCTATTGTTACCTTAGAGAAGTGTCAAAACTAAATGCATAAATTTTCCATTACAATCAATCAAACTATTCGATGTCTTCTTTGGATCATAAGCTACAATTAAGCTCCTAAGATGGTGATGTTGATGATTAGAAAGAAGAGTCTAAAAGTTGCCCAGAGCTCCCAAATTTGGTAAACTGTCCTGCTTTATTTTCGTTTCAAATAATCGCATCAAAATAGCTTTGGGTTCTTTAACCAATTCACCAATAGCTGTTAATTTATTGGGGTAATATGTGCCCCTATTTTTCAATGGAATAATGGACAATAAGGAGAGGAAGTAGAAGAAGGGCCTTGACCCTTACATTTCTTATAGCTTTCCTCCTTTCACTTGTTTGGAATTCTTCTTTTTTAGCCTCTATGATATCACTAAATGATTTATTACTTTTACAAGAATATATGGTTTTCTCTAGTTGTTCCTCTCGTTATTCCTCTAACATGGTGATTTTTGTAGATAGTGATGCAAGAATGATAGTTGTATCTTGTTCTTTGATTGAAATAGGCTTAGGCTCATATTTTACTTAGCTTATGATAGTTAGAGGTGTAAGAATATGGGCTCTTTCTGAATAGGTGCTTGTAATGTTACTACCTTAGTATTTAAGGAATTAGTTTCAAGATTCATCAATTCCTTATAGTCTTCTTTGTAAAAAACCTACCAATTAGCCCCTAAAACTTTCCTTAATTTATAAGTGAGAGTCACCTACTATAGGAATCATTAACTTCATCTTCAATCAACTTGCCTTACTAAGTAAGTCTCATAATGGGAATGAAAACTGGGAGACCTTTCATTAACTTATACATAGTCTTGCAAAAACAATACTCTTCCTTTTAGTCATTATTTTATCTATACAAAGAGGTTTGCCTATGTAGGTAGCCAATGAGTTAGGCCCTTTTATGATCCAATATTCTAAAAGGATGTTGTAGATGTTTATCCATAATGGGATAATCTTTTATCTATCTAACCTAATATCTAGTATTTATAGTTATAGGAAGAGGAGCAGGTTAAATATATGCCATAGGCTAGACTCTACTATAAGCTTAGCTTCATTGTCATTTTGGAAAGTGAAGAAAATATGGTTATTTATCTATGACTAATACTTTCTGTAGGCCTCTACCTTTCCAAATTGAATGAGACCGTTTGTATATTGCTTGGTAGGGAGGCCTACAATTAAGGAATAAGCTAAAAATAGTTGCATGTTATACATTTGAACCTTATTTAAAAATTTTAATATATGGAGATACAATCATCCCATTTTTTGTGTTGTAGGGAGGCAATATTGCAAGATAGTTTCAATAAATTCACCTACTACTTTCCTTCAATTCATCTCTAAAGGTTCGATTTATATTACTAGAGTAGCCTACAAGGAGCTACTGGATATAGAAGGTTTTTTTCACCTTGTTAGAGGAGGCAAGGAGGGGTAGGAATGACATTTCCATTTTATCTAAGGCTAACATTACTGCAAAAAGGTGTGGAGTAGATTGATATATTGGAAAGGTATAATGGCAGTTATTAAAAGAGGGAAAGGGTAAGGCAGGAGAGTTAGGGCAAAAGTGAGAGGGATAAAATGTCCTTGGAGGTGGTTTAAAGGAAAGGGGAGCATATACCGCTTAGGAAGAGAAAAGGCAAATAGTGAGGAAAGATGCTTAGAGGTGGTAAAGAGGAGTAAAAATTTATTGAAGGAAGGACAAATGGAAACCAAGATTTTAAATGACTAGAAACAAGAAATAAAATGCAATTAGAAGTATCCAATAAACTAAAGAGAAGAGGGAGCCTCTCAAAGTCAAGTGGCATTTAAACCTAGACTGGCTTAACTCAACTCAAAGTGAATAGATTAACCTCGAGTTGATTAGTCTATAAGCTAGGTTTGGGTTTTTTTATTTTTAGGTTTCAAGTCGGGTTTGGAATTAGGCTTTATGGTCTATTTTTGCTTAAAGCCTCAAGTATAAATGATATTGGTTTTAAATTAAGTTTAATTAAAAATAATTTCGAGCTTCAAGTTGCTCAAATTTGATCGAACTTAAGCTCAAAATGTTAGCCTTAAGCCAAGCTCAGCCCTTTATAAAAAATTTCAAGCTAGGGTAGGGCGAAAAGTAACCTAAGTCCAACCTGATCTTTTACCATCTATAATCAAAATCCACATAGGACAATTACGTTTAGTATAAGAATTTCCTTCTTCTCTTTAGTCTCTTCTAGCTTCATGTCCTTTTTTCTTTAGTGTGCTCTTTGCTCTTTATGGTGTATGGATCTTCTAGTGTTTAATTTTCTTAGCCTTCCTCTCATCCTTTCTTCTCTGGCACCCTTTATTCTGCTTATTTTAGTTTTCTCACTATTCTACTTATTTTTACCAACTTTCTTGATGGTCTACCAAACTTCTCTTTAGGTTACAAATGTTCTTGGTACCTTCAACTATTCAGGTTGAGCTCCTAGTACCTTAACCTATTCAAGTTGAGCTCCTGGTACCTTCTTAAGTCTTAGTATTTGCTTGCACTCTCCTTCCTTTATATATAAGGGGCTTTCCCACCTTCTTCAACTTATCTTTTTAAGAATTATTTTTGAAAATTTTTAATTGTTTTTGTTCTTTTCCTTTTGTAGCAATATATCTCTTTCCTAATTAGTTCACAACTAGGTCAAGTTACTAAATAAGTAATTGCCCTACCCACTTTCTCATTCTCTTAATCTTCCCTGCCCTCTAGCTAATCTTGATCCCTCCCCTATTGTTTCTTTCAACCTTAAACCTTCCACTTTTAACTGTATTGACTTGCCTTAACCCTCATAGTCATCTCCTCTTCAATATATTCCTGTAGCTCTTGACCCTAAGAGACAAGGTTAAGTTGGTGATGAGTTATTAGAGACTCTTTTCTTTTAAATAAACTTCAATACTACCCTCCAGGTCTTATTAACGGGAGTTGGATTATTGCACCACCACCAATGGAAGCTTTTTAGAGATGGTGTAAATAAGTGGGCATCATTATTAGTTATATTCTTTTTAGAAAAATTTCTAACATACTCCTTAATGAAATTTTAGGCCCTTCATCATTGAAGAAAGGGAATTAATGGAAGTATTGGTGAATGAAGATGACATTTTTCTCTTTAAAAATTGATTAAAAATGCACAAAGAAACATCGAGGTTGGTCTATGGCATTTTAATAATAAGCCCATCTAGTTCTAACATTAGAAATTAAGAATTCAAATGGAAAAGTTGAAGTTGATTCCAATATGATTCAACATTAACAATATTCCCCTCAAATATTGGTCAACTAAAAGATTGAGTCATTTGATGAGATTTATTAGCAAGATAATTTGAATGGAAGAAATCATGATCTCAATAAAGAAAGTAGGTTATGCTAAAATTCGTGTAATGGTGGACTTACATTAGGATTTACTTGAATTGATCTCGTTGAAAAGGCTGTGATAATGACATTATATTTAAAAACATGGTTAAATTCTCTTATCAATGGAGACCTATCTTAAACCATCATGGGAAGTAATGGAAGCCAATAGGCAAAACATTATGGAGAGGGTTGTTTAAGCCTATAGGTTAAGAGCTACAAGATGAAAGTGTAGCAATTAAAGAAAAAATGCATAACCACTAAAGAATTATGAACTGTCATTTTAGAAGAAAAGTATAAAGAGAAATATGCAATAGACCATAAAGAAGGGAAAAATATTACAAGATAGAGTGTTCCTCAAATTTTTAACATAGCTGAAACTATTACTTCCTAAAAAAAAGTTAATAGAGTTGAGAACCCTCTTTAGGATCAAGTTAATCTAATTAGTCAGCTTAATAACAAAATTGATGTTGCTTATGCCTCTGGTATGATTGGTGGAGCTATAATCTCACAATCAAATCAAATGGATCTTGACATCATAGGAAATGATGTTAAAATAGAAAATAATAAGAAATCTAGCAAAAAATAAAGAAAAGAGATGTAGACCTCTAACCCCCTCCTAATGTCAATTTTTCTTATGGAATGTAAGGGCCTTAATAGCCTTAAAAAGTACAAGGTAATTCATGATTACCTTTATAGGATAAAACCTATACTATTTGGTTTTTTGGAGACAAAAATCAAAGCTAATAAGTGTAAGAGGCTATATTTCTATTACCAAGTCATTTCTAGTTTTGAATCTTATTACAATGGAATAATAGTCAATATATATAATTATATAGAATTGAAGTTTCTGGGTTTTTGATTACAAACCAACTCAATCATTTTTTAGTGAGCCCGCTATAAGACAAAACTATAATGTACAAAACTTTTGTGTATGACTCTGATCTTGCGTTCTAAAGATGCTTTCTATGGGACAAGTTAAAAGAGATTCACTCTTCTATTGATACACCATGGATAATATAAACAAAATTCAGTATTACTATACTACAATTTTAAGTTGAAGGAAACATAAGCTTAAGGAACTATAATAAGGATTTCAGGAACTGTGCTAATCATATAAAAGTTACTAATGTAAAGTATAGGAGGGAATTTCTTTGCTTAAAGCAACAAGTAAAGTGGGAAACAATTTATAAAGAAGAATTTAGGTAAGGCTTTGGTTAATAACATTTGTTTATATAAATTTTCAAAAAGTGAGGTTATTTCTTGTAATCCTCTATTCTTGTATCTTTTACTAACAGTTACTCACAACCTGTTCACATATTAACAAAGAAGAGCTCCCTTTTGCTTTACAAATTATTTAGTGGGAATGGATTGATATTAGGCGGCTTTGATAAAAGGGATAGTCTTAGATTTTAAAGGATGCAAAGCCTATATCTACATAAGGAAGCTTTAAATGGTGAAATAGGAACTCAAAGATCTAAATCAGAAAAGATTTCATAATGCTCATTTAACTATAGAGGCAGTTAAGAAAAGCTTAGCTGGATTCAAGATGATCTATATCTCTTTATAGGAGACACATTTAATCAAAAAAAGGAGAGAACTATTAACTACACAAGATCTTTAGAGAAGCATACCTCTTTTCTAAAGCAAAAATCAAGAATTTAGTGAATTAAAGATCGTCATAGGAACATTAGCATCTTTCATAAAACAATTCTCTCCAGGAGGAAAATCAATAGGATCTCTATATTGTTAAAAGGGAATGATAGCATACCTCAAACCTAAAAGGAGATTGTGAAAGAGGCCTATGAATACTTTTAAGAAAAAAATTGGTACACAAACTAACATTTGCTCATCTATTTAGGTTTTTAAATCCTTTATCTCTGAGCAGTTCATATGGGAAGAAGCATCATATTTATAAACCATTCAATGCTACAGATATGGAAAAAGTATTGTTTGAGGTAAAATCCCTAAGTACAAATGGATTTTATGCCTTCTTCTATCAAAATTATTGAAAATTGATTAAGAATGAGGTTATTAAAGCTACTCTAGAATTCTTTAGGAAGGAAAAAATCTTAAAAGAATTATGCAAAACTTTCATCAGTTTTATCCCCAAAATTCCAAATCCAACTTATTTGAAGAACTTCATACTAATCTCTTATTATAATAACTTATATAAAATCTTTGTAAGGTTAGTGGCTTTTATACTTGAAGATGTTTTAAAGCCCTACATCAATCTTAAGGGGCTTTCACCCAAAGCAGACAATAGGTGACAATACCCTATTAGTATAAAAGTTGCTTAAGGATTATAATAAGAAACATTCAATTAAGAGTTATACAATTAAAGTAGATTTTCATAAGTTATTTGATTCTATCAATTAGGATTTTATTTCGCACACTCTAAAAGACTTTGATTTCTAACAAAATTCAAAAGCTGGATCAAACAATGCATATCTTTAACTTGTTATTGTATCCTAATAAATAGCAAGCCACCAACATAATCAAAGAAGGTAAAAAGATGAGGAAAGGTGACCTTATTTCTCCTTACTTATTCACTTTATGTATTAAAGCTTTAATGAATTTGGTTAAATACAACACAAGATATGGGTGGAATTTTAGGTTCTAAAAAATGTAAAATTTTGAGATGTTTTAGCCTATTTTTTATTGATGATTTGTTTCTTTTGTTTAGAGTTGATGAAAAATATATAAAGTATTTAATTGATACTCTTTTAACATTTAAAGAACGTTATGATCTTTCTATTAATAAAGACAAGAGTCATTTCTTTGTTTTTTTATGGATCAAATCATCTTGCAAGATGACTTACTAACTTGATAGGTTCTAAGTTGAGGATTCCTCTATTTACGTATCTTGGTATACTTGTTACAACTAAAAGACCAACTTATAAGGATTATTTACAACTGCTTGAAAGTATGAAAAGTAAAATTGGTAAATGGTGTAACTGAAGTCTCTCCTTTACTAAAAGAATTCAACATATCAATAAGATCTTTC
>JANIIA010047708.1:0-11510 GCA_027478495.1 Erythroxylum alaternifolium
TGACCAAACATGGATGATGAATTGATTGTAAGTGATATTGAGTTGAAATGGGAGTGAAAATGATGAGGAAAATGAGTTAGGAATGATAGATATGCATAAGATGGGTCCTAGGTAGCTTAAGGAGTTGGAAATGTGGAATTTGACCCGTAACTTTTCGTTAAACGGACTTGATATCTGTTAGGCGGACCTTCTTAGGTCTGAAAATGTCCCAGCTCAGTTCATGTCCCTTTGGAGGGACTTCATGTCTGCTAAGCAGACCTTCTTGGGTTTGTTTGGGTCCCAGCTCAGTTCATGTCCGTTTGAAGGGACATATGTCCGTTAGGCGGACCTTCTCAGGACAATTTTAAAAATATGCAAAATTTGACCCTCTAAATGGAAAAATCTCTCTTCTGGGTCTTCACGAAAGTTGTATAAATTGAAGTTCCCTTGGAAACTGTCCTAGAATGGTCTTAATCTGACGTCCCTAGTGAAAGTTATACTTTTTGTCCCCAATCATGTACATTTTATAAGTTGTGGGCTTATCTATGCTTCTCTGTGATTCATTTAGGCTTGAATGGAGCATGAAAAGTACTTAGTTTGTTATGGAAATAAGAGATAAATGGAGTGATATGCTTAGGGTGACGTTTGAGGATATGAATATAAAAATGGATTTTCATTTATCAAATTCTCAATTATGGATGTTTGGGATGTTATAAGAACTCTTCAGAGTGCTACGCTCACGTTTCATGATCCTTGAGTTAGACACCAAAAACGGGGTCTAACATCCATTGTTTGTATGCTTGCAATTGATAATGGTACATAATCGCTATAATCAATACTTGGTATACTCACTTTACTGTTATATCCATTCGTTGTTGCTTCAAGGATAATTGTATAAGTATTCTCTAATTGGAATGACACAACCTGTATACCCTACAATGTGTGTAGATAATTCCATCTGTTATAGGCATTTTATGTCATATAATATCATATATGTTTGCATTTCATAAGCCATCAAATGTTATGTAAGTTATACCATTTATGTCTAGGGCATAAATACATCTTAATTACATGTATCTGTACTATACATATACTTTTATCTATAGTACCATATTATACCATATCACATTAATATTTGTTATTATCATTTATTCCATGTGTAACTATACACATGTTAATATATGGTACAGGCCATGTGTCCCATAATTGTAGGTCAGAATATGTATAACTCATATCCCTAGCCTGTACTATGAGATGTCATATCTTACCAACATTATGGAACATATTTTATGTACCCAATGATATAGTATGTAATAGTGTTGGACATATGACTAGGAATTTGTAACAAAATAATTGATGACATACCCATATACGTAATTCTATTGATGACAATCCATACTATGTTAGGCATCAACTGTACCAGGTATTTAATATAGTGCTATAATTATATGTGGGTGTATATGTCATCAATTATTTTGTTACATATTCCTAGTCATGTGTCCAACACTATTATAAAGTGTTGTATTTATGTGGATATAGAATACAATTATGTGTTCTATATACAAAATTGATATATGACGGTTGGAAGGGGATGATATACCATACGCCCCACTTGCTATATGTAATAAGATTACACCATATTATGTGGTTATCATAAAATACCCCCATCATATGTACTGATGTCTTGTATAATGGTAAGTATGATATTATAAAGTCTATTATCATGTATATTTATAATACGTGTATGTAAGTAGTGGCCAAGGTACTTGTAAAGTAGGTCATATTATACTTGAACAAGATTATATATGTTATTGTGTACCATATGGTAACCCTATACTAACACCTATATGGGCTTGCATGGTTACTATCATATTTTAGGTTATATGTCATGATAGGTGTGTAACAGGGTTTATAGATGGCAAGCATATAATATGTCTAACAATTGGATGATATAATGGACCACAACACTTTTGGATGTACCTGAGCATGATCATTATGTTTATACAATTATACACCACAGACATGTGTACTATACCTGCTTATGTGTCTCTATGGGGTTTGACAGATCCACTTTTATCTAGATAGGTACAATTATAGAAGAAATGGACCTGTGGTTGGTTTGAGGTCATGAGTATACACAACTACTACTTTGTCATATTCCTATCTAGGGTCAGTACCCTACACATTAGGTACCTATAGTACAACTAGGACTATACCTCCAAACAATAATTGATATATGGCATTGCAAGAGATACCATGTATACATGGTTATGTACATATGCTAAGGTAGTAATGCATATTTACAAATGTACCTGTAATAGTATACACCATAATGTAGCATCTAATGTATTTAGGTACTACATTACTAAAAATTGGTTACCTATGCTTGTATCTCTTTAGTGCCTTTTCTAGATCACACCATTCAAATAAAGATCCCTTCCTTGATATACTGGCACTATATATAGTATACATATATGGTACAAGATAGGAATAAGTGGTATACAATGGTTGTCTCAAGCATACAATGTGACATAACTTTCTACTTATAACAGGTAGATAGTTATCATACCTGTTAGCCTACATGAATGGTCCCTCAATAGCCATAATATGGGATAAACATACATGTAGCATCCGAACTTGGGTCGGATCGCTACAGTGGAGCCCGGCCTCCACCGCCATCACTCCAGGTATTGTCCCCTCTGGTACTCGAACTCGAGACCTCAGGGTTTTGTTCCGCTTTAAGCGGACGTCTCTTACCATTGAGCCATTGAAGGTGCCTAACGACTTTGCCAATTGGTTGTTTACTCACCAAAGGTGCCCTGCTACAGTTGCAATGGGTTGTTTACTCATCAAAACTGAGTAGCGACTATGTCAACAAGTTGTTTTGCTCACCCAATGGCCCTACCAACTAGTTGTTTTCTCACTAAAGGTGCCCAGTGACCTTGCTCACTGAAGGAACCCAACAATAATGCCAAAGGGTTGTTTTGCCAACCAAAGTTGCCCAGCAACTAGGTCAAAGGGTTGTTTTGCTCATTGAAGGTGCCCAATAACCATGCCAACTAGTTGTTTTTTGTTTTGAACTACACAATGACTGTTACAATGGGCTGTTATCTCACCAAAGGTGCCTAGTGATCGTTACAATTGGCTGTTTACTCACCGAAAGTGCCCAGTGATTGTGTCAACGATTTGTTTTGTTCACAGAAGGTTCCTCGCAACCATGCTAACATGTTGTTTTGCCCACCAAAGATGTGCCCACATACTGTTTTCTTACCGAAGGTTCCCGTAAACCATGCTAGAGGGTTGTCTTGCCCTCCAAAGATGTTACAATGGGTTGTTTTCTCACTGAAAGTTCCCAACGACTTTGTGAACGAGATGTTTTGCTCATTGAAGGTACCCAGCGAGCATGTCAACTAGTTTTCTCTCATTGAAAGTGACCAACAACCATTCCAATGGGCAATTTTCTCACCGAAAGTGCCCAATGACCATGTCAACAGGTTATTTTGCTCACCAAAGATGTGACTACGACTGTTTTCTCACCGAAGGTTCCCATAAACCATGCTAGAGGGTTGTTTTGCCCTCTAAAGATGTTGCAATGGGTTGTTTTGTCACTGAAAGTGCCCAACAACTTTGTAAACGAGATGTTTTCCTCACTGAAGGTACCCAGCGAGCATGTCAACTAGTTTTTTCTTTTGGATAGTGCCCAACGACTGTGCCAATTAGCAATTTTCTCACTGAAGGTACTCAACAACCATGCCAATTGGTTGTTTTGCCCACCAAATATGTGCCCACGGATAGTTTTCTCACCGAAGGTACCCATCAAGCATGCTCGCAGGTTGTTTTGCCCTCCAAAGATATGGCAATGGGTTGTTTTCTCACTGAAAGTGCCTAACAATTTTATGAACGAGATGGTTTGCTCAACGAAGGTGCTCAGCTACTAAGTCAACTAGATTTTTCTCATCTAAGGTGCCCAACGACTGTCCCAATGGGCAATTTTCTCAAAGAAACTGCCCATCGACCATGCCAACTAGTTGCTTTTCCAACCAAAGATGTGCCCATAGATTGTTTTTTCATTGAATTTGTCAAGTAACCATGCCAACGGGTTGTTTTACCAATCAAAGGTGTGTCAATGGGTAATTTTCTCACAGAAAGGGCCCAGCGGCGACCATGCCAACTAGTTGTTTTCTCACTGAAGGGTCCCACCGGTCATGCCAATGGATAATTTTCTTCACAAAAATGTCCATCGATTGTGTGAACAGTTTGTTATCCTCACTCAACTTGCCCAGCAATTATGCCAACTTGTTGTTTTACGTACTAAAGATGGCCAATAACTATGCCAAAGGGTTATTTTTGTCATCAAAGGTGGCCAACGATCAATCTAACAGCTTGTTTTCTCATCGAAGGTTCCCAGTGACCATTATAATGGGTTATTGTCTCACGAAAGGTGGTCAGCGACTTCTACAATGGGTTGTTTACCTACCAAAAATGCTTAGCGATAGTGTTAATGAGTTTTGTTCACTAAAGGTGCCCAGCGACCATCCCCACTGGTTGTTCTGCTCACCGGAGGTGCCAAGCAACTATGCCAAAGGGTTGTTCTACTCACCAAAGGTGACCAACAACTAGGGAAAAGAGTCGTTTTACTTACTGAAGGTGCCCAACGACCATGCCAATTGATTATTTTCTAATCGAAGCCACCTAGTGACTATTACAATGAGTTGTTCTCTTACCAAAGGTGCTCAACTACCATTAAAATGGGTTATTTACTCACCGAAAGTGCCTAACAACTATGTCAATGAGTTGTTTTGCTCACTGAAGGTGCCCAATGATCATGCCAACTGGTTGTTTTGATCACCTAAGAATCCCAGCAACAATGCCAAAGGGTTGTTTTCTCCTCAAAGCTACCTAGTGACTGTTACAATGGATTTTTTTTCTCACCAAAGGTGCCCATCGACCATTACAATTGGCTGTTTACTTACTGAAAGTGCCCAATGACTATGTCAATGAATTGTTTTGCTCACTGAAGGTGCCCAGCGACCATGTCAAATGGTTGCTTTGCAACTAAAATGTGACCTGGGATAGTTCTCACTGAAGATTCCCATCGAGCTTGCCAGTGGGTTGTTTTTCCCTCCAAAGATATGCCAATGAGTTGTTTTCTCATTAAAAATGCCCAAAAACATTGTGAACGGGATGTTTTACTCCCCAAAAGTGCCTAATGACTATGTTAACTAGTTTTTTTCTGATCGAAGGTGCCTAGCGACTGTGCCAATGGGCAATTTTCTCAACAAAAATGCCCTCGACCATGAAAACTGATTGTTTTTCCAACCAAAATGTGCCCACATATTGTTTTTTCATGGAAGTTGTCTAGAAACCACACCAGCGGGTTATTTTTCCCTCCAAGGATGTGCCAATGGGTTGTTTTGTCACTGACAGTGCCCAGTGACTATGTTAACTGGTTGTTTTGCTCACCCAATATGCCTAGCATCCATCTCTACTAGTTGTTTTCTTATTGAAGGTACTTATAAATAGTGCCAATGGACATTTTACTCTCCGAATGTTCCAGCGACTATGTCAACGAGTTGTTTAGCTCGTTGAAGGTGACCGACGATCGACGACCCTGTTAACTAGTTATTTTCTTATTGAAGGTTGCCATCGATCGTGCCAATGGGCAATTTTCTTAGAAAAAGTTCCTAGCAATTCTATGAATGGGTTGTTTTCATCTCCCAAGTTGCCCAGCAATCATGCCAACTGGTTTTTTTGCTCACCAAAGGTGCCCAGAAACTATGCTAAAAGGTTGTTTTGCTCATCGAAGGTGCCCAACGACCATGCCAACTAGTTATTTTCTTTTGGAAGTTACAAAGTGACTATTACAATGGCCTGTTTTCCCACTAATGGTGCCTAGTGGTTGTTACAATGAATTGTTTACTCATCGAAAGTGCCTAGTGATTGTGTCAACGATTTGTTTTGCTCACTGAAGGTGCCAAACGACCATACAAGCTGGTTGCTTTGCCAACCAAATATGTGCCCACAGATTGCTTTCCTACCAAAGATTCCCATCAACCATGGTAGCGGGTTGTTTTTCCCTCCAAAGATGTGGCAATGGGTTGTTTTCTCACTGAAAGTGCCTAATGACTGTGTAAATGGGTTGTTTTGCTCACCAAAGGTGCCCAGCGACCATGTTAACCAACTTTTTTCTCACCGAAGTTGACCAAAAACTATGCCCAAGGGTTGTTTTGCCCACCAAAGGTGCCCAGCAACTAGGCTAAAGGGTTGTTTCGCTCATTGAAGCTGCCAAACAACCATGCCAACTGGTTTCTTTTTTATCCCAACTGCATAGTGACTGTTACAATAGGCTGTTACCTCACTGAAGGTACCCAACGATTGTTGCAATGGGTTGTTTACTCAACAAAAGTGCCCAGTGATTATGTCAACAATTTATTTTTCTCACTGAAGGTGCCTAGCGACCATGCCAAATGGTTGTTTTTCCCACAAAGATGTGGCCACAGACTGTTTTCTCATTGAAGGTTTCTATCAAGGATGCTAGCAGGTTTCTATGCCCTCCAAAGATGAGGCAATGGGTTATTTTCTCACTGAAAGTGCCCAATAACTATGTGAACGAGATGGTTTGCTAACCGAAGGTGCCCAGTGCCATGTCAACTAGTTTTTTTCTCATCAAAGGTGCCCAACGATGGTAGTAATGGTCAATTTTCTCATCAAATGTGCCCATCGACCTTGCCAACTAGTTGTTTTTCCAATCAAAGATGTGCCCACATATTGTTTTTTTAATCGAAGTTGTTCAGCCAAAACATCAATGGGTTGTTTTTCCCACCAAATATGTGCCAATGGGTTGTTTGTCGCTAAAAGTGCCTAGCGACTGTGTGAACGATTTGTTTTCTCACCAAAGGTGCCCAACGTCCACGTCAACTAGTTGTTTTCTCACTAAAGGTGCCTAACAACGGTGTCAATGGACAATTTACTATCTGAATGTGCTCAGCAACTGTGTTGATGAGTTGTTTTGCTCACCAAAGGTGCCCAACAACTAGACTAAAGGGATGTTTTGCTCACCGAAGGTGCCCAACGACCATGCCAATTGGTTCTTTTCTGATCAAAGCTACCTAATGACTATTATAGTGAGCTGTTCTCTTACGAAAGGTGCCCCGCTATAGTTACAATAGGTTGATTACTTACTACAAGTGCCCAGTGACTGTGTCAATGAGTTGTTTTGCTCACTGAACTTGCCCAACAACTATGCCAACTAGTTGTTTTCTTATCAAATGTGCCAAGCAACCTTGCCAATAGGCCATTTTCCCAGCAAAGGTGCCCAACGATTGTGTCAATGGGTTGTTTTCTACACTGAAGGTGCCCAAAGACCTTGCCAACTGGTTGTTTTGCTCACTGCAGGTGCCCAACAACTATATCAAAAGGTTGTTTTGCCCACCAAAGGTGCCCCAGCAACTAGAATAAGGGGTTGTTTTGCTCACCAAAGGTGCCTAAAAGCAATGCCAACT
The DNA here is from genome assembly GCA_027478495.1 of Erythroxylum alaternifolium. Lineage (NCBI taxonomy): Eukaryota > Viridiplantae > Streptophyta > Magnoliopsida > Malpighiales > Erythroxylaceae > Erythroxylum > Erythroxylum alaternifolium. The sequence goes on from JANIIA010047708.1 coordinate 7,482, forward strand.
GGTTTTTTCTGATTAAAGCTACACAGGGACCGTTACAATAGGTTGTTATATCAGCAAAGATGCCCTACTAGTGTTATAATGGGTTGTTTACTCACCAAGAGTGCCCAGTGACTGTGTCAACGATTTGTTTTGCTCATCAAGGGTGCCTAGAGACCATGCCAACTAGTTGTTTCCTCACTGAAGGTGCCCAACGACAGTGCAAACAGGTAATGCTCGCAGCAAAAGTGTGCAGTGATTGTGTCAACAGGTTTTTTTCCTCACTAAAGGTGCCTAACGATCATGCCAACTGGTTATTTAACTCACAAAAGATGCCCAACAACTATGCTAAAAGGTTGTTTGGCTCACCAAAGGTGGCCAACAGCCATGCCAACTAGTTGTTTTCTTACCAAAGCTACCTAGTAACCGTTACAATGTGATGTTTTCTTACCAAAGGTGCCCAGCTATTGTTACAATGGGTTGTTTACTCACTGAAAGTACCTAGTGATTGTGTCAATGATTTGTTTTGCTCACCAAAGACGCCTGCTGACCATGCCAACTGGTTGATGGGAATCTTCGATGAAAAAACAGTCCGTACGTGCATCTTTGATGGGCAAAATAACCAGTTGGCATGGTCGTTGGGCACCTTCAATGAGAAAATTGCCTATTGGCAAGGTTGCTGGGCACTTCGGTGAGAAAAAAACTGTTGACATGGTCGCTTGGAGCCTTTGATGAGGAAAACAACCCTTTCACATAATCATTGGGCAATTTCAGCAGAAAACTACCCATTGCCACATCTTTGGAGGGCAAAACAGCCCGCTAGGATCTTTGATATGAACCTTCAGTGAGAAAAAATTAGTGGGCGCATCTTTGATAGGAAAACAACCAGTGTCAAGTGACCATGTCAACTAGTTTTTTCTCATCGAAGGTGCCTAGATACCGTGCCAATAGGCAATTTAGGCATCAAAAGTGCCCATCGACCTTGCTAGCTGGTTGCTTTTCCAACAAACAATGTTCCCACAAATTGATTTTTTCATTAAAATTGTCCAGTAAAAACACTAGCGGGTTGTTTTGCCCACCAGAGATGTGCTAATGGGTTGTTTTCTCACTGAAGGTGCCCAGCAACTTTGTGAATGGATTGTTTTGCTCACCAAAGGTGCCCAGCATCCATGTAAACAAGTTGTTTTCTCATCGAAGGCGCCAAATAATGGTGCCAATGGGCCATTTACTCTCCGAATGCCCAGCGACTATGTCATTAGGTTGTTTTTCTCACCGAAAGTACCTAGTGACTAGGCTAAAGGTGGCCATCTACTGTTGCAATGAGTTGTTTACTCACCGAAAGTGCCTAGTGACTGTGTCAATGAGTTGTTTTGCTCACCGAGGACACCCAGCGATCTTGCTAACTAGTTATTTTCCCACTGAAGGTGCACACCAACCATACCAACGGATAATTTTCTCAACAAAAGTGTGCATCAATTGCATCAATAGGTTGTTTTCCTCACTGAAGATACCCAGCCATCATGCGAACTCATAGTTTTGCTCAACAATGGTGCCCAACAACTACGCCAAAAGGTTGTTTTGCTCATAGAAGGTGCCCAATAACCATATCAACTGGTTGTTTTCTCATTGAAGCTACCTAGTGACCGTTACAATAGGCTCTCACCAAAGGTGCCCAATGATCGTTACATTGGGTTGTTTACTCACCGAAAGTGACCAGCGACTGTGACAAATATTTTTTTTGCTCATCGAAGGTGCCTGGAAACTAAGCCAACTGGTTATTTTGGCCACCAAAGATGTTCCTACTGACTATTTCCTCACCGAAGGTTACCATCACCCATGCTAACGGGTTGTTTTGCCCTCCAAAGATGTGGTAATGGGTTGTTTACTCACCGAAGGTACCCAACGATCATATGAACTGGTAGTTTTGGTCACCAAAGGTGCCTGGTGACTAGGCTAAAGGTTTGTTTTGCTCATTGAAGGTACCAAATGACCATGCCAACTAGTTGTTTTCTGATCGAAGCTGCCTAGTGACTGTTACAATGGGTTGTTTTCTCTTCAAAGGTGCCCCGCCATATATTACATTGGGTTGTTTACTCGTCAAATGTGCTTGGTGACTATGTCAACGACTTGTTTTACTCACCGAATTTTCCCATCAACCATTACATCTAGTTGTTTTCTCACTCAAAGTGCCCAGCGACCTTGCCAATATGCAATTTTCCCAACTAAAATGCCCAACGATTGTGTTAATAGGTTGTTTTCCTCACTAAAGGTGCCCAATGACTTGCCAACTAGTTATTCTACTCACCAAAGGTGCCTAGGAACTATGTCAAAGGATTGTTTTACCCACTGAAGGTGACTGGCAACTAGGCTAAAGGGTTGTTTTGCCTACCGAAGGTGTCAAACAATCATGCCAACTGGGGGTTTTCTGATTGAAGCTGTATAGTGGGCATTACAATGGGCTATTATCTTAACAAAGGTCCCCATCTACTATTACAATGGGTTGTTTACTTACCGAAAGTACCCAGTGACTATGTCAACGAGTTGTTTTGCTTACTGAGGGCACCCAGCGACCATACCAATGAGTTGTTTTCTCACTGAAGGTGTACACCGACCGTGCCAATGGGTAATTTTCTCAGCAAAATTGTTTAGCAATTATGTCAACGGGTTGTTTTCCTCACTGAAGATACCCAGCCATCATGCGAACTGGTAGTTTTGCCCACCAAAGGTGCCCAACAACTAGGGCAAAAAGTTGTTTTGCTCATCAAAGGTGCCCAACAATTATATCAAATGGTTGTTTTCTCATTTCAGCTACCTAGTAACCGTTATAATAGGTTGTTTTCTCACCAATGGTGCTTAACGATCGTTACAATGGGTTATTTACTCACTGAAAATGGCCAGCGACTGTGTCAAATATTTGTTTTGTCATCAAAGTTGCTTGGCAACTAAGTCAACTAGTTATTTTGCCCACCAAAGATGTTCCCACTGTCTGTTTTCTCACCGAAGATTCCCATCACCCATATTAGCGGGATATTTTTCCCCCCTCTAAAGATGTGGCAATGGGTTGTTTTCTCTTTGAAAGTGCCCAACGACTATGTGAATGGGTTGTTTTGCTCACCGAATGTGCCCAATGATCATGCCAATAGGTAATTTTCTCATCGAAAGTGCCCATCGACCATGCCAACTAGTTGTTTTTCAAACCAAAGATGTGGCCATATATTGTTTTTGCATCAAAGTTATCCAGCAACCACGCCAGCGGGTTAATTTTTTTCCCACAAAAGGTGAACAGTAGCCACACCAGTGGGTAATTTTGTTGAAGTTGTCCAGCATCCACAGACCATTTTCTCACCGAAGGTTCCCATCAACCATACTAGTGGGTGGTTTTTCCCTCCAAAGATGTGGCAATCTATTTTCTTACTAAAAGTGTCTAACGACTATGTCTACGAGTTGCTTTGCTCACCGAAGTGCCTCGCGATAATGTCAAGTAGTTTTTTTGACTGAAGGTGCTCAACAGTTATGCCAAAGGGTTGTTTTACCCACCGAAGGTGCCTAGAAACTAGGCTAAAAGGTTGTTTTGCTCTTCGAAAGTGCCCAACAACCATGCCAACTGGCTGTTTTCTTATCGCAGCTACACAGTGGATGTTACAATGGGTTGTTATCTCACCAATGGTGACCAGCTACTATTACAATGGGTTGTTTACTTATAAAAAGTGCCCAATGACTGTGTCAACGAGTTGTTTTGTGCACCAAAAGCATCTATCAACCATGCCAACTAGTTGTTTTCTCATTGAAGGTGTGCAATGACAGTGCCAATGGGTAATTTTCTCAGTGAAAGTGTGCAGTAATTCTGTCAACAGGTTGTTTTCCTCACTAAAGGTGCACAGTGATCATGCGAACTAGTAGTTTTGCTTGCCGAAGGTGCCCAACAACTACACCAAAAGGTTGTTTTGCTCACTAAAGGTGCCCAACAACCATGCCAATTAGTTGTTTTCTTATTGAAGCTACCTAGTGACCGTTACAATTGGCTATTTTCTCACCAAAGTTGCCAAGTGACCA
>JANIIA010047729.1:0-11508 GCA_027478495.1 Erythroxylum alaternifolium
TATATAAGGCTTGTACAATTTCTCCTTCCCTTTAAAAAGATTTATAATTGTTTTGTGAGCTCTATACATACCATCATGTATATACCCCAAAGATGGCTTCTTGTCTGAGTCAACAATCCTCAACAGCCTTATAAGCAGAGCCATAATCTTCACAATGATCAAGCAAGCATCCCAAAATTTATTTTCTAGAATAATAGCACAAGTTTCTTTTCCTTTTTTACTCTTTGATAATTTATGACTTGAAAAGTGTTTACTTGTAACCAAATTTTGAAGTAGTTGCTTATGTTGATAAACAGTTTTCAAAGTAATAAATGTAGTTGCAAACCTGGTAGCAGCAGGATGCACGATCTCAACCCAATCTTCTTGCTTTCTTAACCAAGACAAAAAAGTGACATGATTATACACAAAAATTATGATCTTAGATGCGCGTGAAGTAAGACTAGAAATATAGTTCATACCACCAATTTATTTTTAAATAAGATTTATACAATGAGTACCGCATGGAAACCAATAAATATGCCCATACTTTGATTGTAATAAGTACCCAGTTGATACATAATTAGCTGCATTATCTGTAACAAAATGCACAACATTCTTTAGTCCAACCTACTCGACAATTTCAAAGAATAGTTCAGATAAAGCATTAGCACTTTTTTACCATGTTAGAAGCATCAACATACTTGATAAAAGCTGTTCCAATATTATAATAAACCAAGAAATTAATCAAGGTTCTTTATCTTTGATCAGTCCACCCATATACCATAATAGTGCATCATGTTGATTCCAACTAGATTTATATGCATCTACAATTAACTGACATTCTTTTTTTAAATCTTGAAGCAAAGGCACATGTAGCTCATAATAAAATGGCCCTTTAAATCCTAACCTACTATTATTGTAGCATCAATTGCTTCTTGAAAATATGGTAAATTTAAAGCATTTAAAGGAATACATGAATGATAGAACCATCTAGTCCATGCTCTTTTACATCACAAAACAACATCCTTGTTAACCATAAGATTTTTTATACTAGGTTGAGAACTAGGAGTAGTTCTTGGAAAAAAATAAGAATTTATGTCGATAAGTTCTTGGAGAAAAATAAGAATCTATATCAATAGTAGCTTTTCTTTTTCCTTTATCTAATGCTTGTGGTGTTTCATCATCTCCAAAAGGTATATCATGAGTCTCTTTATTTTCCTTTTTCTTTTTTACTTGTTGCTGCAAGTATTTTCTAATCATATCACACACATCAAGTGGTATTTTTTTGCTAGAAGCAATATTACCCTTAATACCAACAAGATGTTCGTTCATTCTAAAAATTCCTCCCCCTATAAATATTCTACCGCAAAACATATAGTTATATTAGACATTCCCATCAGATGCTTGAGAAGAAGAAAAATAATTCCATGCTAGACCGGACTTACCACGAATAGAGGATGATTCCATATTTTCCATTATGATTTAATCTAAAAAGTATAAAAAATAATTGGGTCTACTATTGTCAAGGCAAAAGTATACAACTTAAATAATTCTCATTTATTAATTGTAATAAAGAAAACCAACAACAACAGAATGGATTAAAAAAGATCAACATATATTGCTTATTAAAATTTACATATATCAAGCAATAAAAGATTGAATAACTTAGCACTTTATTGAGTGAATTATGTATTTACGAATGACGCTAGAGGCCATACAGGAATTTGGGTCTTGTAGAATTACTAAAGATGTCAAGGCACATATGGTCGAAGAATCTCAAAACTTAATAAAAATACTCCAAACTGTATCATGTAAATGAAAGATTGACAGGTAAAATTATGATACAAAGACGAAAGAACAAACTAATATGGCAATTTGAAGTTGGAATAAGGTTGATGGTATCCTGGGGACTCAAATCCAATACCTTGTTAAATCTATCCGATGCTTATGACCCAATTGAAAGATCTAGGCAAGTACGAAACTCAGTATTACCCTCTTTATATAATTAGACATTGAGAAACCTATAAGTTGTACTCACTACTTTGAGCCTGTATCAATAGTCAAATATAATCACTACTGAGAACCTCTTAATCCTCCAGAAACTACAAAAGATGTTTAACAGATCCCTCCCATTTCCATTCCACATTATATGATGAAAGTAAAGCATTGAGTTATGTAGGGAGCTATCTTGAAATTGAAAGTAAAGCATGTGCCTACATAAAACATAATTGAGTTATGTAGGGAACTATCTTGGAATTCCTTTATAGATTAATCAAGCAACTATAAAGATGAGGAGGATGGGTTTTGCAAGGATTTATATTTAAATGTAATTAAAAAAGGAGTTGCTTATCACTGTTCGTTTATATATGAATTGATATTGATCTTAAATCGAATTAATGAAGTTTATGATACAAAACATAGCATGAAGGAAATCATGATGAGCTTATGATAATGAGATTCCTATCATATGCAATTATGTTAGTGTCTAAATTATCCCTAGTCATAGGATTAATAAGACAGGACATTATTAATCTGAGTAGACTAGCACATGTTATACTCCTTGAATTAATCAAGCAGTGGATTTCATAAACTGTAAGCATGAGATGTTTAGAGTTAACATGTGGATGCTTATTAATAGTAGTACATACATCGGATAAGTCGCTATAAGATTATCATATGGATGATCTGTCAAATGTCAGTGACTAATCTCATTACAGTAATGGTGCAAATATCCTTAGACTTGAGGTACTCAAGGATATTTCGGATACTGATCCTATGCTTTGACACTATTCCTTATTACCTCAAGATGATGTCACTCATAGGGTGGTGATTAGGTATAACTATTAGTATTCGAAGGTAATTGAGTAGCCAATAAAGGATTCACCACTCCTAATAGAAGGAGATGATATCCACGGCCTCTTGTCAGGGTCATTATTTGAGAGTCTCTGGCTAGAGCAGTTATGTGTCATGAAGAGATTCTTCAATGACAAATAGATTAATAAGATCCCCAAGACAAGAACTAAAATTACTTGAACTAAATATGACTCAGTCAGTCTAGTGGGAGTTGACACATAGCCCATACTCCGAACCAAGTGGGTTATAGGATGGTCAAGGGATGAATTGTATGGTAATTGTCTATGGAAAGGTTCGTAAGTATAATAATTAACTATCGAAGAGTTCGTATGTTAATTCACTTATGTTCTAGTAAATTGGCATCATAAAACTCTTCATGATTTGCTTGGATTAAGAGTTAATTCAAATGGCATGAAACCATTCATGATATGCTTGGATTAAGAGTTAATTCAAGTACCCAAAATAATCGAAAATACAAAGTGTGCATGGCTGTCATTTTAAGCAAGTCACGATCGTGACTCGTGACCCACTTTATAATAGGTGGTACATAAGTGAGTTCTTTACTTATGTACGCACAAAATTAAGCCAAAAATACACATAATTGAGAGGCAAAGGGTTCATAAGAGTTATGGAGGTTAAGAGGAGTGATCTTGAGGTTTGTTCGTGAAATTATATGCAATTGTTGCATGAGTTTAATTGTATGTACTTATTTATGATCTAACTCTCAATTGAGCACCTATTTGAATTCTTCTTATTTGGTGCTCTAACCACCTTTACGTACTGATTTTTCTTCATATTTGCGTGTTCTTCACTGACTGTTGAAGGTGATTGGTGTTTGCTACAACCTGAACAAGTAGAAGATTCAAGAAAGAAGAAGCATTTGCAAGGTACATATGTTGTAATTTCATGTTCTTACATTCTACATATACATGCATATCGATTCTAGATTTTCTGGGTATGTCATGGTGTTAGAATATTGATTCCAATGCTTCCATTGCTTATCCATGAATGAGATACATGGACCCATAGCTCTCCAATAGTGGTATTAGAGCAACTTATGCATGTCTAAGATGATCTATCGAACATGTTCACAGTATTTGTTGGGTTGTGACTGATATGCATGTTGATTTTGAAAATTTTGTATAAATTGTAGAAATTTTTTTTTCTGATTTTCTTTCACAAAAATGTTTATATGATGTTATATTATGCTTCTATCATAGGAAATTTCAATTGAACGTCATTTGCTATTTTATTGTGAATTAATTTCCAATCTATTCATATGTTGTTTTCTGGGAATTTTTGGAAAACAGAATGCATGTAATGATTTTGAAAATTTGGTAATATTTCTAGAAATGTTTTTATAATTTTTTGTGAAAAATGTTTATAAGGCGTTGTATTATATTTTTGTCAAAATAAATTGCAATTGAGTGTCATTTGCTATTTTATTAAGATTTTAATTTCAGCCCGATGCATGTATGAAGTTCTAGAAAATTCTGGAAATCTGATGAACATACATGCTTGCCAATTCCAGAATAATTTTATAAAATTTTTTATGAATTTCCTTCATGAACATGCACATATGATGTTGCCAAGTGTATGAGATGTATGACACCTATTTTTTGAAGTGATTGATTATTTATTCTCGATTTTACATACATGCTGGTGATGTACGACAAGTGTTAGTGCACATATGATGTGCTGGCCAATTCCACTTAGTTCATAAAGAATTCCTAGGAATTACTTTCTAGAAATTTTATTAGGCACATTTAGAATGTTTATACAACTCTGGAATTTTCCAGAATTAATTGAACTTGATTCAATTGGTAGATCAAGTCAAAGTCAATACTGTTTAGCTTTTGGAAAGCTGATGGGGCTAACTTGTTTGATAACTTATGTGTATGTGTTTCAGTTATAACACCTTAAAAAAAATTTATGAGATAAGAAACGTATTATTTTGACGTTAGTAGCATGCTAAGTGCATTTTCTTGAAATTAGGGTTTTGAAAATTTTATAAACATCGAATCAATCTCTTTAGCGTCTAATAGTTTAACTCATTTATCTTAATAATTTTGGCCGTCAAAATGTTTTTGGCTTGTGCTGAAATTTTCTTGATAAATTTGAGAGGACCTATGGATGTTTTAGATGACTAATTGATATTTAGGAATTTTGGAAACCTTATGGATTAATTTAGAATTAATCCAAGTAGAGCATTGCATTTCTAGTATGACTAGCAAAGACATGTGTACTAGAACTGAAGTGTTTAATTTGGACATCAGAATAATTGAATTTTAGGGTTCTTAATCCAATCACATTCATAATTTGAATTAGCCAAGACTAACACTAGCACTTGAGTCAGTTCAAGAGTTGAATCAAATCACAAACTTTTGATGTATAATCAAGTCACAACCTAAATTAAACCTCCTTTGTATGTTACATGCGTTAGATTCATTTTAATGGTTGGTTAAATTGGCATGATAGAATGGTTATGGACATAAGCTCAATTTAATTGAAGCGTCCATAATCATGCCATACAGTTATAGTAACTATCTGAATATATATGTGAAATGTATATAAGTCCATCCAAGTATTGATGAGACCTAAGAACAAATCTCTCAACCAAAATGTTAAGACTTACGCCTTTCAAGTATTGGTGAGACTTAAGAACAAATCCCTCAACCAAAATGTTAAGACTTACGCCTTCCATTGATATGACAAGAACCAAAGTTCTTTTAGTGTTTGGTTGTTGGGCAAACCCAAGCCTGCTCTACATTAATATGTTCAAAATATGGAAATTAGATTTGAATTAATGGGTTGGTCCTACTTGAAAGCGTTGATTTGTTGGGCAAACCCAAGGTCAACGTGGATAGAGACAAAGTTAGGTAGTATACATGGGATATATACGTATCAAGAGTTGATAACCCAATGAGTGTGTTAAATCAACAATTAATGGCACAAGTCGATAGTTGCATAACTGAATGCAATTGGTAAGAATGATACCCACCGATTGACCTAAGGTGGCTTTTTGGGCAAACCCAAGGTCATTCTTAGTGATGTTGGATATCGACCCAATAAGAAAACTATAAGTTTTCTCATATTCGTAGTGAGGGTTATGGATTCGGATGAAATATATGGACCTATAATGCATGTGATTAAAGTCTTTATTGATATGCATTTATATACATTCTAACATTGTCTCTCATTCTTCTAGGTTATTGAATTGCCACGATGTCTTCGTCTAATATGAACTTATGCTCTCTACTAGACTCAAACAACTCACGGGACCAAACTTCTTAGATTAGCTACGAAATTTGAGAATTGTTCTCAAATATGAGAAACTAGTATATGTCCTAGCTGAGCCACTTCCTGATCCCCTTGTTGCCGATACTTCTGATGAGGATAGGAAAGCTTACAAGAAGCTACTAAATGATAATGAGCTAGCTAGCTGTATTATGCTAGCCTCTATGTCACCAGAATTGCAAAAGCAACATGAGGCTATAGATACTCATACTATAGTCTACCATCTAAGGGAACTGTTTGATGAGCAAGCTCGGCCTGAAAGGTTCGAGACCTCAAGGTCGATCTTTCGCTCTAAGATGACTGAGGGATCGTCTCTAGCGCAGTATATGCTGAAGATGAATGGATACATTGAGAGGTTGGCCAGTTTGGGTTTTATAATGGATCGCGAATTAAGTATAGACTTAATTTTGACTAGTTTGACCGATAGTTATTCACAGTTTGTGCTTAATTATCAGATGAACCAAATATCCACCTCGATACTTGAGCTGATTAATCTACTCAAAATAACTGACCAAACTGTTAGGAAAGACAGTAAGGTTATGATGCTGGTGGACTCTGCTTCTGATTCTCGCAAGAGGAAATAAAAGAAGAAGAAGAAATCCAAAAAGCCAATGGGAGGTGTAGCCAAGAAGAAGGTAAATGAGAATACACCAAAAGGAATATGTTGCCATTGCAACAAGAAAGGGCATTAGAAGAGGAACTATAAAGCCTATCTGGAGTTGCTGAAGCAGAAGAAGGCATTATATGCTCTATCGTCTACTTCAGGTATGTTATTTGTCATTGAGGTTAATATTGTTTCTGATCATAATATTTGAGTATTAGATACCGAATGTGGCTCACACATATGTGTTGAAATGCGGGGCCTCAGGGATAAGGGAGATATGGAAATACATGTGGGAAATGGAGTAAGAGTTGTTGTATTAGCCATAGGAACCTATGTTTTGTATCTTCCTAGTGGGCTAGAGTTAGTTTTGGATAATTGCTATTATGTACTCATTATGACAAATAACATTGTATCTGTTTCATGCCTTAATAAAACTATATTTCGTTTAACTTTTAAAAAGCAATGGTTGTTCAATTATGTTAAATAAAATGTTGTATGATACTGCTACATTGTGCAATGGTATTTACATATTAGATATGTGCAATCCAATTTTAAATATCAATGACAATAAAAGACAAAAACGGGATAACTTAAAATCATCTTACTTATGACATAATCGACTTGGCCATATAAGTGAGAGACCCGTGTCTAAGCTATACAGGAGTGGTAGCTTAGGGTCATTTGATTATAAATCATATGACACATGTGAATCTTGTTTGTTAGTCAAGATGACAAAATTACCTTTTAAAGGATAGGGTGAATATGCGAATGGGTTATTAGACCTAATACATTCTGATGTATGTGGGCCGATGTTTATTCATGCCAGAGGTGATTTTATGTACTTCATTACCTTTAATGATGATTATTCACAATATGGGTATGTGTATCTAATGAGATACAAGTCTGAGGCATTTGAAATGTTCGAACAATTTAAACATGAAGTAGAGAAATAGCTCGATAAAAGTGTCAAGACACTTCGATCAGATCGAGGTGGTGAATACTTGAACGAGGAGTATCTAAGTTATCTTAGGGATAACAGGATTGTATCCCAGTGGACTTCACCTTACACACCATAATATAATGGTGTGGCTTAAAGGAAAAACTGAACCTTATTGGACATGGTAAGGTCAATGATGGGCTCAGCAGATCTACAGAAATCCTTTTCGGTTTAAGCACTCATAGTACTGTTTATATGATAAACATAGTCCTTTCAAAAGCAGTTGATGTTACTAATGTTTATGTAATTGTTAGAGTCCTTTCAAAAGCAGTCGATGTTACTTCATATGAGATATGGACTAACAAAAAATCCTATCTTTCTTTTAAGAGAAGATAGTGAGAGCAATGTTGAACTTGTTGAAGTTCATGATGCTCAAACAAACACAGATCAACTACCTGAACATGAGATTGTTGTTCATAGAGATGAGACAACAGTTAAACCTTCTAACACACAAAATATTTATAGGTCAAATAGGATACGTACTGTTTCATAGAGATATGAATTTCTCATAGGCAAACACAATGATGTATTGCTCATAGAGGATGATGAGCCTACAACTTATGAAGAGGCTCTGAAGAGTTCAGAATCTAAAAAATGGCTTTAAGTCATGAAGTCTGAAATGGATTCCATGTTTAAAAATCAAGTATGAACTTTGGTTGACCCACTCGAAGGGCTAAAACCCATAAGGTGCAAGTGGATTTTCAAGAAAATCGACATGGATGGTAATGTGATTAGTTATAAAGCGATACTAGTCGCTAAAGGTTATCGTCAAAGATAAGGATTTAACTATGACAAGACATTTAGCCTGATAGCCATTCTTAAATCCATTAGAATGCTCCTAGCCATTATTGCTCATTATAATTATGAGATATGACAAATGGATGTGAAGACAGCTTTCCTAAATGAAAACTTAGCCGAGAATGTGTATATGATACAACCTGAGGGCTTTATATCCAAAGATGGAAAAAATGTATGCAAGCTTCATAAATCTATTTATGGATTGAAGCAAACATTTAGGAGTTGAAACATCCGATTTGATGTGACAATTAAAGAGTTTGATTTCTTACAAAATCTGGATGAACCTTATGTGTATAAGAAGGTTAGTGGAAGTGCTATCATATTATTTGTGTTATATGTGGAAGACATATTACTAATAAGAAATTATGTTTCAAGTTTGCAATATGTTAAATTTTGGTTGTCCAAGAATTTCTCCATGAAAAATCTTAGAGAAGTAATTTATATATTGAGAATAAAGATCTATAGAGATAGATCAAGGAGGTTGCTGGGTTTTTCATAATCTACATACATAGATAAAGTGCTAAATAGGTTTAGCATAGAGTAGTCCAAGACTCATGGGATAAAACTCTCGAAATCTATGTATCCCAAGATGCAAGATGAGAAGACTCGCGTGAGTTTGATCCTGTATGCTTCGGCAATAGGATCAATCATATATGCTATGTTTTGTACAAGTCCCATATTGTATGCTCTAAGTGTTACGAGCAAATATCAATCGAAACCTGATGAGTGTCACTAGGTAGTTGTCAAGAATATCCTAAAGTACTTGAGAAGAAATAAGGATCTTCTTGTTATATGAAGATGGAGATCTCGTAGTGAGCGGGCATACAGATGCCAATTTTCAATCTGACCAAGATAGCTCCAAATCTCTTTCAAGTTACATTTTTACATTGAATGGTGGAGTAGTCAATTGGAAGAGTTCCAAATAAGAGATGATTACAGATTCAACAACCGAATCAAAGTACATTACAACTGTGAAAGCGGCAATAGAAGTTATTTGGATTAAGAAATTCATTATAGAACTTGGAGTAGTTTCGAGCATTGTAGACCCGATACTGTTGTATTGTGACAACAATAGGGATATTGCTTAAGCCAAGGAACTATGGTCTCATCAGAGATCTAAGCACGTACTCAAGAGGTATCACCTGATTAGGGATATCATTGATAGAGAAGATATGATGATAGAGAGAGTGCCCACAAATCAGAACATCGCTAATCTTTTGACTAAGCCACTTCCTCAAATGAGATTTGATTCTAGTGTACTCGCCTATGGTATTAGATACAAAGATGATTAGCTTTAGTGCAAGTAGGATATTGTTAGAGTAGTGCTCTAAAGGTAATCACCTTTAACACTTTTATGCAAACTTTATTTTGATTAATAAAGTGAAAGTTGATTTTCATTAATTTGATATTCATTTATTTATGAATTGATGTCAATCTTAAATCGAATTAATGAAGTCCATGATACAAAACATAATATGAAGGAAATCATGATGAGATCATGATAATGAGATTCCTATCATGTGCAATTATGTTAGTATCTAAATTATCTCTAGTCGTAGGATTAATAAGATAGGGCATTGTTAATCCAAATAGACTAGCACATGTTATACTCCTTGATTTGATCAAGCAGTGGATATCATAAACTATAAGCGTGAGATGTTTAGAGTTAACATGTGGATGCTTACTAACAGTAATAAGTACATCGAATGACCCGCTATGAGATTATCATAAGGATGATTTATCAAATGTCAGTGATTAATCTCATTATAGCAATAGTGCGAATATCCTTAGACTTGAGGTACTCAATGATATCTTGGATACTGTTCCTATACTTTAATACCATTCCTTGTTGCCTCAAGATGAGGCCACTCATAGGGTGGTGATTAGGTACAACTATTGGTACTCGAAAGTAATTGGGTAGCCAATAAAGGATTCACCACTCCTGATAGAAGGAGATAATACCCACAACCTCTTGCCGGGGTCATTACTTAGGAGTCTCTGACCAGAGCAGTTATACATGAAGAGAGTCTTTAATGACATATAGAATAATAAGATCCCCAGGACAAGAACTAACATCACTTGGACTAGACGTGATATAGTCAGTCTAATAGGAGTTGACATTTAGCCCATACTTCGAACCAAGTGGGTATAGGATGGTAAAGGGATTAATTGCACAAAAGTATCTATAGAAAGGTTCGTAAGTCAGATAATTAACTATTGAAGAGTTCGTGCGTTAATCCACTTACGTTTTGGTGAATTAGCATCATGAAACCCTTCATGATTTACTTGGATTAAGAGTTAATTTAATTGGTATAAAACCATTCATGATATGCTCAGATTAAGAGTTAATTCAAGTGCACAAAATAACCAAGAACCTAAGAGTCACACACATAAAAGATTGAATGAAGTACAAAGTGTGCATAGCTGTCATTTTAAACAAGTTACGATCGTAATTTATGGTCACGATTGTGACCCACTTTATGACAAGTGGTACATAAGTGAGTTCTTCACTTATATACACAGGAAATTAAGCCAAAAAACACACAATTGAGAGGTAAAGGGTCCAGAAGAGTTCTGGAGGTTGAGATGAGTGATCTTGAGGTTTGTTCATGCAATTATATGCAATCGTTGCATGAGTTTAATTGCATGTAACTTGTTTATAATTTGACTCTCAATTAAGCAACTACTTGAATTCATCTTGTTTGATGCTCTAACCACCCTTACATACTGATTTTTCTTCATCTTTGTGTGTTCTTCACTGGCTGTTAAAGGTGTTTGGTGTTTGTTAGAACCCAAACAAGTAGAAGATTAAAGAAAGGAGGAGCATTTGCAAGGTATATATTGTAACACCCCAACTCCCGCTGAACTCAAACCCGATATCGATAGTGATGCCCGAATTCGTGCCCCGCGAGGGTGGCGTGTCACATCACTTAACACATCACTAAACACTTTGCAAAAGTCGGTATAATTTTTTTTTAAA
>JANIIA010047809.1:0-11505 GCA_027478495.1 Erythroxylum alaternifolium
TATGTTGTGTTTTGATAGATATAGGTTACATAATATTTTAATGGGTAGTTTGGTATGTGTTAGTGGTTAAATTGAATGATTAGTGCATGTTTAGGTTAAGATTATGTTATTTAGTTGGACATTTGTGTTTTGAGTGTTTTATGGATTAGGGCGTGCTATTGAGCTTAAATTTGGTGTATTTAAGGTGCTCTAATGTGTTTATTAGTGTTTTAGATCAAATATTAAAGAACGGAGAGAAATCGGAGGAAACCTGGAGTGAGGCCTAGGGCCATGATCGTGACAAAAGCTTGGTGGTCTGCCATGATCTTGGCCTCATATGCCACGATTGTGACAGAGAGAAAAATTTGAGTGCCACCATCATAGCCTGTGCTACAGCAAACATGGACCAACTTCTAAAATGCGACTTTTTGAGGGATATTTCAGACTTTTAGGCTAGGTAAACCCTAATATTTACCCTAAATGGAAAAGATATATAAAGAAAAGAATGAAGACTTAAAAGGGAGCTCCAATTTCTGCCACTTTTGGAAAACTCCAAGAAGAAAGAAGAAGAAGTGAGAGAAGAGGAAGAAAAGGAGAGAATAGCGAGCTTCTATTGCTGCTACTTTCCCGAAGCATCCAAATCCCATCCAAGTGAGATTTTCTTTTCATCTTTGGTATTTTTCTTCTTTGAATGTTTAAGATGGATATGATGAAGTTGATGGATTTAGGATTGAAGATGATGTTCTAACTTTTCTTTAGGGATTTAAGCTTGATTCAATGTTGATCTAGTTTTTTTTGTGTTAATTCATTTGGGTGTTGTGAATATTTGTTGTAACTTTATGTTTTGATAATAAATCGAGAAAGTGAACTGAATATAAAATGATTGGGAGTTAATGAGAGTTAAACGATCTAATAGTCTATGCAAATAATCAAATCAGTAATTATACAGAGAGAGATCTCATGTGAGACCTGATTGTTTATTAGAAGGCTTAAGGACCAACTAGGTTGTGGGTTGAGTGTTAATCGAGAGATTACATTTTTAGTAACTCGACTTAATTAGGGGTTATTAATTAGGGCTTAGTGATTATAACGAGAAAGAGAGTAATTCGCCCTTCGAAAGTCTAAAACCGACACCACATTAACACAAAAGTGATTAGGTTAGCATTGATGATAGGATAAATCATTTTCTTATAATTTGGTAATTTTCCTATGTGCTTTTTCGTTGCAAATTTGGGGGTACTCAATATTCGATTTCTTTTATGTTAATTTTACAAATTAACTTTCTGTCAATCATCTTCATGTATTTACTTTTCTGTTCAATTTTTATTTTTATTTTCATTTTCATAATTCTTTAGGCCTTAGATAGCTTAGAATTAGCTCGGGGGATCGACACCTCACATACTACACCCATAACCTGTGCACTTGTAGTATATTGAGGGTTTAAACTAGATTAAAAACTTGCCTTAACATGTTTAACCCTGTCCTGTTTTGTATTTGAGACTCCTCTTTTGTAATATGGGTTAGACATAATACTATGTAGGTTCATATTAATGAACATAAAGTTATGTCCAAATCATGTTCCTTATGTATCTAATTTGTCAAAGAAGTTGAGAGAATCAATTTTTAACATAAGGAGGACACAGGTTTGTAACTCTACCATGTTTCCTTATAATCCATCTAAAACTCCTCTATCTTGGCTTTAATTTGCCTAAAAATTGCTTTTTGTTATATAGAGAGATAAAATAAACCCTACAAATGAAATATAAGCTTAATTAAGCACCACATCCCATATAAATCATCAAAACATAACTTAATGCTCTTCAATTAAGCACCAAATCCCATATAAATCATTAAAACATAATTTAATGCTCTTTAAATCATGCTAGGAACAAAGTATAATTAGCACTTAAAAATAAAGGGAAGGTTTGTTTGCTTAATGTTGTTTTGACAGAGGACTTCTGTAAGGCTATGATATATACATAGTGAAAATTAACATGACTATATTGTTATTAAATATGGCTAGTCATGAGGCATTTGTACTATAACATTATCTAACTTCATTTTATTATGCCATTTTCTTGATTGAATTTTTCTCCAAATAAAGAGTTGGCCATCATGTTTGAGACCAATTAGTCCCGAATAGGTGAAGAGGTTCCAAATTCATCATTTTAGAGGTTTTTAGAGATTATTTATCTCTCACATTTATTTACAAAGGGATCCCTATGTTAGCTAAGGATAAGAAATAGAGTTAGCTAACTTACTGATATCATCCAAAAACTTTCCTCTATTATAGTTAAAGTTGAATGCATATATAAAGGAGACTTCTAAATTGTACATTTTGATGTAAAAGGAATAATGTAAAGTGGATCTACTAGTTGGAATAATGGTGGTTAGTAATTGAGATAATCTTAGGATTGTACACAATTATAATTCTTCGACAATGAGCTATATGATTGGTTATGATTAACTAATAAAAGGAGAAACCATAAATCAAGTTTGTAAACCTTGAACTTAGTTTTTAGGAGATTAACAAGAGCTAATTGTTCAATTTTGAATTAATCACCAATTTTTACAAAGATTTTGTTAGAACCTCTCAAATTCTAGGTAATGATCATTTTAAAAGAGATGTAATCATTGGGTTTTTCTTTTCTTTGCTTTTCAACTAGGTCTTTTCTTACTTATAAGGGAAAATTCTACTTTTTAAGGAGGAATAGAGCCAATAAACACAAGATTTAAGGACTCATAAATTTTGGAGGGAGGAAGCTTTTGGTTCGATTGAGGAGGATTTATAAAGCAACATTAGGTAGGTGATCGAATAGGGCCTAAAGATAAATTACAGTTAGGTTTTGTAGAGCCAATATTACTAAGGGAAATATTTGAATTCTTAGAATCATTCAACTGGAGGCTAGAAGGTACTTTAGGGATTAAATTTAGGTGAATGGTATAATTTTCCCTTTAATGTTTGTCAAAAAGTCTAAGATGGTCCCTACTGTTATATCTTATACAAGTTTACCCTCTAATGTTTTCAAAGTAGAGAAATTTATCCCAAAAATGCTCACTCCATCAAATAAACATTACAATTATATTAAGTTAGGCCACTTGGGCATGCCACATAAGGTCAATTATCAACATAAACTAACATGTATATAAATATTAATTTCTTAATTTTTTAAATTGATTGATTTATTTATAATATTTTTATAAATTAAAATCCCCAAATTTAAGAGCTAAAATTTTGCTAAAACCTAAATCAATTGCCTGCCTAATTTGATGGAGTGGGCAGTAAATCCTTACTTGTCTTCTTAGTTTATTAATCCAATTTAATTAGTTCCCTTTCTTCAGTAAAAGCTTTCCAATCCTTCATCTTTTATAGACAAAGACTTAACCTTGTTTTGGCTTCAACATCTATAGAAATAGGAGCCAAAATTTTTTAAAAGCCCATATCTTCATTTAGAAACAAGAACCATAAAGATATCAACATTTTGGTGGTTGGTTCAACTGGGTATATTGGGAATTTTGTAGTTAATGAATTGATCGATGGAAGGGGTACCATTAATATTTGAACTAAATTTCAACTTCAACTAATTCACCTTCGTTACTAAGCCTTATAATCCTAATAGATTCAGGTAACAAAAAGCTCATGTCCACTTAATGCATATTCTTACATAGCTTACTCTCCTTATGGTGGTTATATGAGCATCTAACCCTAGTGGCTTACCTAGGGAGTTGATGATATAGCTTAATCTAGTAATTGGGTAGTATTTAAAGATAAATTGTGGAATTTCACTCATATTTAGACATGTCTTATTTTAGTGCCTTTTAGGCCTAGGCTAGGTGTTTACTTAAGTGGGAATAATGATTTTCCTTGAAAGCACCAAGTTTCTGATTCTAGGATTTTCCTTAGGTTTTAATTCCCTAAAAACTTGAATCAAAAGAGGTCTTCATCATTTATAAGAACGTTACCTTATCTAAATGAGAACATTTTCTTTTTTCCTTGAAAATTACCTAAAGCTAGAAAAAAATAATTTGTTAGACAAAGGGAGAGTGAATTAAAGATGGAGCTTTAAAAATAAAACTCGATAAAATGGTAAAGGTGTATAGAACCATGTTACAACGCATAAAACCATCTTTTATTGGAACGTAGTCTTCTATTATAAATCAAAAATCAACATGAAGTACTTAAAGGTTAAGCCTAATATGATTTAAATTCTACAATACTATGCTAAATTTGATAGAATATTAGATGAAGATCCTAATGTATACACCACTAACTTCTTAGAGATTTATGACATCTTTAAGATTAATGGAGCAAAAGTAGATGCAATAAGGCTAAGATTGTTACCATTTTCATTGAGGGATTGGGCTATGGTGTTTGAAGGCATTACTTTAGCCTCAATTACAATATAGAACTTAATGTATAAATTCTTAATAAAATATTTTGCCTAAGGAAAAGACTGCTATAAGGAAAAACATCTCTTTGTACCTATAATTTGAAAAAAATCATTATATATGAAATATAATGGAGATATAAAGAACTGTTAAGGATGTTCCATGTCATAAACATGGATATAGGTTTAAACATTCTATAATGGCTTGATCTATTGTACATAAAAAATATTGAAGCAAAGGTAAGTGAAACCTCTAGCAATGAGATTTTGGAGGCATCCCTTGAGCTTATTGAAGAAATTTTTATGAATAACTATCAATGGTGGTATGAGCAATTAATGTTAGATGTTCTTTTTCTATTAAAAATCTATCACCGATTAACTAGGCATTTGTACTGATCGTTGTTAAGTAATATAATTGTAATACCAGGAATACAACACTGGTCTCCTTAACTATCCTATCCACTCATAAGCAAACTCTCTTAAGTTATCCATAAGTGAATTAAAATTATATTTAGATTTCAACATGAATAAATCAACATTAAGACCAATAAATATAACTCTTAAAAATATATATTATATCATAAATTAAATTAAATCAATCCATTTAAAAATAACTAGCATGATTTTCCAATATAAGCATAGATAATTGCTTATCTATAAAAATATTCATAACAACAAAATCAAAAGAGAAAAATATAGAAATTATTGTAGAAGTAAATCTAGATTAACTCCTTAATTTTCCAATAACTTAATACTTTGAGATGATGTTTATATCTTGATTCTCTAATGAAAAATAATTTAAAATTGACTACATGGGATTGGAGAAGCCTCCTAATAGATTACTATAGCTTTTAAAGAGAAAAGATGTTTTTTGATGTGTTTTTCTCTAAAAGATAGCTAAAGTCCCATAAAATTAGGATTTCTGATGTTAAACATAGTTTTCCAAAAAATAATTGTAATTAATTGATAAATAAGGTTGTACAAGCTTTCAAAGATCAAAAGTACAATAGTTGCAAAATATTAAGGAGCTAATCTTCCTAGCTACAAGTTGTACTAAGGTTTTTAATCTAATAGTCACCTTTCCTCATTTATGTAGAGAGGTTTAAAGCTAGTACTCTTGCCACCAAGGATAGTTTGCAATAGAGGAATGTTTTCTAGTATAATTGCACCTTAATTCTAGCCTCCTTCTTGAAGATTATGTTATTTCATTCTTACCATATGTTATATACCATTTTTGATAAGTTAATTTTTGCTGTCTTATAATCTACCTTGTTCTCCATTCTTAGGGTCCCTATCCAAGCAATTAATTCATTCCAAGAATGGAATGATTTTCTAATATTAAGTATCTCTTGTAATCTTCTCCAAATTTGTAGAGTATATCTTTACTTGACCATGATATGGTTCAAAGATTCCAGGTAAGAGTTACACAGCTTATACTCTAAGGATGCTATTGAAAATTTAATTTTATCCTTTATTAATAGTCTCCTAACCAAGCTCAACCAGAGGATGAAAGCATGTGAAGGATTGATATCATTATCCCATATTAGCGTTATCCTCTTTACTTTACTATTTGGTTCCTTTTGGAGGAAGGTTGTGCAAGCTTTAGAGTTAAAAGTTTTAGATCCCTTAACATTCCATATGATTTCATCCTGTTTTGATTCCTGGCAAGTAGGCAGGCCATTCATAATAATTTCCACACCTTTGCTGATATGGAAAGGCCATCTCTATTGATTGTTTTTAATAAACTTGCTAACCTTGGTGCCAGGGTTAATAAAAAGTTTCAAATGTAGGGTCTGTATAATTTTATACAAAAGACCCTTGTCGTGTCAGTTATCAAACCAAAATAGTGTAGAATTATTATTCCTTATTTTATAAAATACTAGTTTCTACATCCAGTGTCTTGTCCCTAGAATTTGCCTTAGGTTCCATATAAGGAAGGCCTATGGCCCGCCCATGGCTCGACGGACGACTAAGCGGATGGGCCCAGCTGACCCTTCTACATTATTTTTTTAAACTTGGACAAAACAAGGTCGTTTTGCACATTCTAGTCAGGCCAAATTTCGGTTAGGCCAGGCTAATATTGTCATCCCTAATTCCATGACATATTCTACTTGAGTTTCAAGTTCCATGGGCTTTTCATTTTGAAGTATACAGTATGTACCCACTTTATGTAAATATCTTATTTTTAACTACATAATCACCATAAATTCTTAGTGAAACTAATGTTATTGAGTAATCTAGCTGAGTAGATCCCTAAATCACTTGGTTTTTTAGTTGGCATATCTTGGTTAGTTGTTGCTGTAGTTTGATCCATCCTATAGGAAAGCCCTCATTTTTCTATCTCCTTCATAATACTCTTGGTAAGTGACAAGTAGCTCATCCAGTAAGTTGCCACTCTGCTCAATATAGTCTGCACTAGTTGCAATCTTCCCTTATAACTTAGGTGTTTGTTATACCAATGACTGGTTTTTCTATTATAGGAGTCCATTAGTATAATGCACTATAAGGTTGTGATTCTTCTTTGGAAAATTTACACTCTTAGATACTTAATAGGGATCCTGCTTTATTTTAGCCCTATCTATAAAGCTTTTGAGGCAACTTCTGTTTTAGAATTTGTTGAGAGGTAGAAGTAACTCTTGTTTAGGTTGCTTTTTAAAGCTGAAATTACTTTGAAATACTCCATAGAATATCTGATGAGGTTGATGGATTGCTTTTTAGGCCTACAAAACAGTAGCAAGTCATCTACAAAAGCTAAGTGAGTAGTTTTGGTACCTTTGCATCTATGGTGATATTGGAATTCTGTACTTTTTTCAATGTTTCTTTCAAGGATGATTGAAAGGACCTCCATTTATAACACAACAGGTGAGGGGATAGAGGATCCTCGTTCTTTGACACTTTATTAGCTTTTATTAGCTTGGTCAGTTCTCCATTTACTAGTTGAAGTCCCCTACAACTGTCTAATATGTCTTAATGCAGTTGTTGATTCTAGCTATATCCTCCCAAAGTATTTGCCTTTGAAATTTATAGTTTACAACATACATGGTGGAGATTGTTATGAACTTTCTGGTGCTTTTAATCAATAGTTCACATTGGATCATTTGGTCAGAACAAGTTCAGTTAATAAGGTCTAGCTTCAAATAATTAAAACCTATGATAAATCTCCCATTAAAATGGTTCTCATAATTAGAAACCACCTTCTAATATTTCCCTACAAATCCTCTTTAATTTTGGTTCCTAGTAAACCAAAAAACTATAACATTTTTGATAAGATCCCTTACAGCTAGCTATTTATTTAGGCTATTAAGTCCATTAACATTCCATATAACTAACTTCATCATTTTTTCTTTTTGCCTGAGTTTTTCCTTTTGGTTGTTTTACCAACACTAGGGAAACAGTTCCACTATATGGCTTAGTATCTAAAGTCCCCTCTTTCTCCATCATAAAAGTTGTGCCTGCTTCTTTTTGGCTCTTCTCCATGTCCTCCACCACCTGTTTGCCTATCTCTAGAGTGTTATTCTCTTTTTCATTTTGGTTTTGGTTATTTTGTTCATCAAGGGGTTCCCCGCTTTCTTCTAGAATCTCCTCCATATGTTCTCCTCAATCATGTTATTTTCCTCTTTTTTCCCTTTTTCCCTCTAAATCTACCTCCCCTCTTTAATTTTTGGCTTCCATATATAGGTAACCCTTACTAAGTCTTTTTCAAGGTTCCCATCTTCCTTTAACTTCATAATTCTAAGTGATTTAGGTAACTTCTTTGTTATATCCACATTTATACACAACTTAGCAAACCTAATCCTTTTCATCATTGCAGTATTCTCTTCCATTCCTAAAGGCTTACCTATTTTTCATGTCATGTAACTCATTCCCTCTGTAGACTAGTACTCTAAAGGAAACTTATAGAATTTCACCCATAGGGGAATTGTTTCTAGCTTGCTTCTATCCAATGTAACTCCTGGATGCCATTTCTTTAGTAGGATTAGATGTCCTAATATATGCTAGGGCCCTACATCAATTACTCCTTATGTATTCTACTTAAAGTTGAATTTAAAAACAAGCACTCACCTTCGTTAATCATTATGTTTATAAGTCCCATATTCCTCTAAGCTGTAAGGGCCCATTTGTTTACTATTGGGAAAGCTAGTCTTTTCTTGAGCAAAAAACTAACCAGGGATGAACTCCATTTCCTTGCTCCCTAATGTGTGATTAATTTATTATATGTTTACACCATAATACTTAGTGATTAATGTTATAAAATACTTATGACATTCATTTTGGTTCATATTTGGTTTTACGTATAAGTTGGAAGTATCAGAGCTAAAATGAGCTAAAAGCACATCCTTGGAGCCATCCTCTTGATGTTCAATCTTATTTGCCTTTTTAGAACAAGAAGGAGACGAATTAGGGTGAAGATGGGACAAGAAAATGCAAGAAATGAAGTTCCTATAGCCTACAAAACCTTACACGAAATTGCGTAACTCTCTAGAAGCGTGTATGATCATTTCAACATTTCCTAGAACATCCATTTCCTAGAACATACACGGCCGTGTATATACTTACACGGCCATGTATCATCACAAATTAAGAAAATTTTGATATACACAGTTGGATACATGACTGCGTATCTCCCAGAACCCTAATTTTTGCTATAAATAGACATTCAAGTGGCCAAAGAAGGTATTAATCATTCTAGAAGAATGAAAGTAGGCAAAATACCTACCACTTTGAGATCCATGAAGAGCTAGCCTTCTTCCTTCCTATTCGAAGGAGAAATCGAAGCCGAAAAACACATTTGGGCATCTCTTCATCTTATATTGTTGATTCTCTCTCTATAGAAATTCTTGTGTTATTCTTTGCTTATTGTTTTAGGTATTCATGTAAGAATGATTTAAATAATCAATCATTTATATATGAAACCATTACCAGAATCTATAATACAATAAGTAATAGTTATATCTTTGATTCATTTGTGGTAAACTAATGGTGGTGAATCATCAATGATAATATGAAATAGGTTAAATGACCTAAAACTTGCATATTTGTTGCCTCAATTAATTTGTCCTCCCAATTCATAATGAAGTTATCATATTAAATCTATAGAGCTTATTCTAAGTTGTTCGATAACTAGATTTAATCAAAGAGCTTTTTTTGATTAGGCCTAATATAAGGGAAAACTGGTGTTAACAGAGCTTATTGTTAACCTACAATTAATATTTTCTAAAAGTGAAATGAGAATAATAAGAGGATTAAGTATGTTTATTTGTGTGTAAGCCAAGGTTGAACTAAGAACCAGATTCTAACTCATTCATCAATCTTATCATTTTCTTATTATTTGATTCAAATTGCTTTCATTAGTTCAATTTTACTTGATTTGGTTTATCGATTCCAACTAAACCCCTATATCCTAAACACTAATTCATTCATTACAAAAGCTACATATATACTCTATGTAGATACGATCCCTACTCACCACTAATATAAACTTATATATTTGACGCAAATCTAGAATTTCAGTGCTATTGTTGGGAAGTGTAGTGATTTAGTTTTTGTTTTTTATTTTAATTAATGTTTGGTATATATTTGTTAGTTTTATAGTTATTTCTTGATCTTTTGATGTTTGTTAGTGTTTACTCATAGTAGTGATGAGATCTCATTAACAAGATCAATTGAAAGGACATTGTGAAGGGAGTATGTCAATGTTGTTAGGGCAGTTTTGTCCATAACCCATATTGCCATTCCTATAACTCAAGTTGGAGAGATCCCTTAAACCATAGCTATTAAAGGGATAGCCAACAAATCTACTTTCTTGATAGACTGAAGGGTGCACATCAATTCCCACATAAACCTAAAGCCTCTTTTTCTATCTCAAGTGCATCTCTAGAAGACTTAGTTAATTCTTTTGCTACTAATACTCTACAGTTTCAATAGGATGTGAAATAATTCTAGTAAGATACAAGGTCTAGTATCTAGAATTTAGATAGCGATATGGGTTAGATGGCAGTAGCTATCAACCACCTAGCATCACAAAGCAGAGGAAAGTTACCACCTCAACTCAATTTGAATCTAAAGAACTTTAGCAAGGTAACCTTAAAGAGTGAAAAGTAGCTTGAGGTTCCCAAGAGGACCCCACCAAGGAGGGCCAATGAAGATGAGATCAAGAAGGAGTTAAAAGATGAAGGAAATCCCTCGTCTAGCACAAAGGTAACCTTTGAAAGTCCCAATATGACTAAGACTAGCCCCCCACCTTTTTCTAGTAGATTGGAGAAATTAACCAAGGAGGAAAAGGGTAAAGAGCTATTGGAGACTTTTCGAAAGTGTAAGGATCCAGTAAAGATTAAGAGTTTGAAAATAGGAAAGAAATTAAATGTAATTGGTCATCAACTTTGGCCTTATCCTGAAGAATCTCAATTGGAAAATGCAGAAGTGGAGGCACGTGAAGACCATAATTTTGTCACGTGAGGAGGAAAGCATAAAGTTAAGCTAACGAAAATAAAAAAAAGTTGCATTTGTTATTTTTGTTGAATGCTCGCCTTACATTTAATGTTGGTTTGGGAACAATTGAAGTTTTAAGTATGGGGGTAGGAATTATCATGTGTGCTTTCAAGTTGTTTGTTTCTTATATGCATGTGTGTTTAAAAGTGTGTTTGTTTCCTATATATTTTTAAGTATAAGAAAAAGAGAGAGACAAAGAGTCAAATAAAATAAACAAACATTTTCTCCTTTTCTATTGCTTATAGCGTTGTAGAGTTATAATTAAAGAGTATAATTGACTAGAAAATTCATGTAATCTTAGGCATTTATTTTTACTCTTATGATTGATCAATGTATGTTATCTTCAGAAGAGTAGTGAATAGTGAGTGGAAATAAGTTAGTGAGATTTTGGGAATTTTTAAACTAACAAATCCATATCAGTATCATTGTCTTTTATTGATGTATGACCTTTATAACATGTACATCCTAACTTTGCCTTGATTTTTTATTCGAGACCGCATTTTTATCACATGCATTAACATGAAAATGATATAGGCATTCTTTGCTTTACGAGCTACATTAGCTAAATAGCCTACCTGTAACAGCCCAGACCACCCGCTTGCAGATATTGTCCGCTTTGAGCCTCGGCCTCTCGGGCCTCGCGCTCTCA
>JANIIA010047830.1:0-11505 GCA_027478495.1 Erythroxylum alaternifolium
TGGGCTAGCCCGTTGGCACAACTTCAACAAGAAAAACACCACGGTTGCACGGCTGCTAAACATCTTTAGTGGGAAAATAGCCCGTTGGCACGGTCGCTAGGCAGCTTTGGTGGGTAAAATAGACCATTGGGCACCTTCAGTGGAAAAAACAAGCCGTTTGCACATCTTCGATGGGGAACACAGCCAGTTGGCACACCTTCGATGGGAAACACAACCCGTTGGCAAACCTTCAATTGGTAAAACTACCGTTGACACATTGACTAGACTCCTTTGAAGCAAAAAACAACATGTTGGCATGGTAGTTAGGCACCCTACATGGGCTAAATAGTTGGTTGGCACAGTCTCTACGTATCTTTGGTAGGGAAAAAAGCTCATTAGGCAAAATAGCACGTTGGGACGGTTGCTAGGCATCTTCAGTAGGCAAAACAGTCGGTTGGGCACCTTTGGTGTGCAGAACAACCCTTTCGAATACCTTCACTAGGCAAAGTAGCCCATTGGGCATCTTTAATGGAAAAAATAGCCAGCTGGCACACCTTCAGTTGCCAAAATAGCCTGTTGGCACACCTTTGGTAGGAAAAACAGCCCGTTGCAAAACCTTCGGTGGGAAACATAGCCCATTGGCACACCTTCGGTGGGCAAAACAACCTATTGACACATTCACTAGGCACCTTTGTTGGAAAAAATGGCACGTTGGCCTTGTCACTAGGCATCTTTGTTGGGCAAAATAGCCTGTTGGCACGGTTACCAGGCACGATCGATGGGAAAAATAGCACATTGGCATAGCGGATAGGCACTTTTGTTGGGAAAACACCGCAGTTTCATGGTTGTTAGACACATTTAGTACATAAAATAGGCCATTGGTACGGTCGCTAGGCACATTTGTTGGGCAAAACGGCCCTTGGCATATTTGCTAGGTGCCTTTAATAGGAAAAACAGCCAGCTAACACACCTTTGGTGGGCAAAACAGCCCGTTGGCACACTCACTAAGGATCTTCGGTTAAAAAAATAGCCTATTGGCACACCTTTGGTGGGCAAAACAACCCATTGACACGATCGCTAGGCACCTTCAATGGGAAAAAAAGCCTGTTTGTACACCTTCGGTAGGAATAACAACACATTGGCGCAGTTATTGGGCATCTTCAGTGGGCAAAATAGTTTGTTAGGAACCTTTGATGGGGAGAACAACCCTTTAGATCACATTCAATAGGCAAAATAGCCCGTTGGAATACCTTCGGTTGCCAGAACAACCCTTTGAGATGTTCGCTAGGCACTTTCAGTGCGAAAAACAGCTTGTTAGCACACCATCGGTGGGAAAAACACCACAGCTACACAGTAGCTAGACACCTTTGGTGATGGTCGTCAAACACCTTTTGTGGGCAAAACAACCCATTGGAACATTTGCTAGTCACCTTCGGTGGGAAAAACAATATGTTGCCATAGTCGGTAAGTGCCTTTGATGGGCAAAGTAACCCTTTGGCACTTTCGCTAGGCACCTTCGGTGGTAAAAAAGCCCATTTGCACATCTTTGGTGGGAAAACCACCACGATCTCACAGTCTCTAGACACCATTGGTGGGCAAAACAACCCTTTGACATGGTCATTAAGCATCTTCAATGGGCAAAATAGTCCATTGGGCACCTTCGGTGGGGAAAACAGCCCTTTAGAATACCTTCGATAGACAAAACATCAAGTTGGCACACCTTCGATGGGTAAAAAAACCCATTGGCACATTCACTAGGGACCTTCGGTAGGAAAAATAGTACTTTTGGACACCTTTGGTGGGCAAAACAGCCTATTGGCACAATCGCTGGGCACCTTTGATGGGAAAAATAGCCCGTTGATATACCGTCAGTTGGAGAAATAGCACGTTGGCACAGTCACTAGACATCTTCAGTGGGCAAAGCAGTACGTTGGACACCTTTGGTGGGGAGAACAACCCTTTAAAACATCTTTGGTACGCAAAACAGCCTGTTGGCACACCTTTAGTAGCCAAAACAGCCTATTGGCACACCTTCGGTAGGCAAGACAATCCGTTGGCACGTTCGCTAGGTACCTTCGGTAGTGAAAACAACACCTTGGAATGGTTGCTAGGCACCTTCGGTGGGCAAATAGCCCATTGACATGGTTGTCAGGCACCTTTGGTGGAAAAAATAGTCCGTTGGGCAAAGTAGCACGCTGGCGTGGTTGCTAGGGACCTTCGATACTATTGGGATGTTTGCTAGGCACCTTTGGTGGAAAAATAGCTTGGTGGCACACCTTTGGTGGGAAAAGCACCACAGTTGCACAATCACTAGACACCATTGGTGGGAAAAACAATACGTTGGCACGGTCAATAGGGGCCTCCGATGGGAAAAATAGCCCGTTGGCACTTTCACTAGGCACCTACGGTGGGAAAACATCCCATTGGCACACCTTTAGTGGGAAAAACACCACGGTCGCAGAATCTTTAGACTCCTTAGGTGGGCAAAATAGCCTGTTGACACATTTGTTGGGCATCTTTGGTGGGCAAAACAACCCGTTAGACATCTTCAGTAGGTAAAACAGTCCATTGGGCACCTTCAGTAGGGAAAACAACCCTTTAGAATAACTTCGGTAGGCAAAATAGCTCGTTGGCATGTTTGCTAGGCACCTTTGGTGGGAAAAATAGCACGTTGGCATAATCATTAGGCATGTTCGGTAGGCAAAACATTCCATTAGGCACATTCAGTAGGAAAAACAACCCATTAGGCACCTTCAGTGGGGAAATTAACATGTTGGCACAGTTGCTAGGCACCTTTGGTAGGCAAAACAGCCTGTTGACACAATCGCTAGGTATCTTAGGTGGGAAAGATAGCTCGTTGGGCGCCTTCAGTTGGAAACACAACCTATTGGAACACCTTCCGTAGGTAGAACAACCCGTTGGCATGTTCCTTAGGCACCTTTTATTGAAAAAACATCCCGTTGGTACCCCATTAGTAGACAAAATAACCCATTAGCATACCTTTCGTGGGTAAAATAGCCCGTTGGCAAGATCGTTAGGTACCTTCAGTGGGAAAAATAGCCCGTTGGGTATATTCAGTGGGAAACACAACATATTGGTAAACCTTTGTTGGGCAAAACAACCCATTGGCATGTATGATAGGCACCTTTGAATCGAAGAACAACCCGTTCGCACACCTTTGGTAGGAAAAATAGCCCGTTGGCACAGTCATTAAGCACCTTCGATGGGAAAAATAGCTTGTCAGCACAGCTTCGATGGGAAAAATAGCTCGTTGACACATTTGCAAGGCACCTTCGATGGG
Source organism: Erythroxylum alaternifolium (assembly GCA_027478495.1). Taxonomy (NCBI): domain Eukaryota; kingdom Viridiplantae; phylum Streptophyta; class Magnoliopsida; order Malpighiales; family Erythroxylaceae; genus Erythroxylum; species Erythroxylum alaternifolium. The sequence goes on from JANIIA010047830.1 coordinate 3,281, forward strand.
AGAAACAGCACATTGGCATGGTCGCTGGGCACCTTCGGTGGGCAAAATAGCCCGTTGACACGGTCTTTAGGTAACTTTGGTGGGAAAAATAGCCCGTTGGGCAAAATAGCACGTTGGTAAACCTTTACTGGGAAAAACAGCACGTTGGCACTATTGCTAGGTAATTTCTGTGGGCAAAATAGTCAGTTAGGTAGCTTCGGTAGGGAGAACAACATTTAGAACACCTTCAGTAGGCAAAATAGCCCGTTGGGCATTATTAAGGGATAAAATAGCCCACTGGCACACTTTTGGTGCGTAAACCAACCTATAGGCACGGTCACTAGGCACCTTTGATGGGAGAAACAGCCCATTGGCACACCTTTGGTGGAAAAATAGCACGTTGGCATGGTCGCTAGGCATCTTCAGTGGGTAAAATAGTCAGTTGGGCAACTTCGGTAAGGAGAAAAACCATTAGAACACCTTCAGTAGGCAAAATAGCCTATTGGGCACCTTCAGTGGATAAAACAGCCCATTGGCACACCTTTAGTCACCAAAATAGCCCGTTGGTGCACCTTCGGTGGGAAACACAACCGGTTGGCACAACCACGGTAGCGCACCTTTGGTGGGAAACATCGCACGTTGGTACATCTTTGGTGGGCAAAACAACCTGTTGACACATTCGTTAGGCACCTTCGGCGGGATAAACAACAAGTTGGCATGGTCGCTAGGCATCTTCGGTGGGTAAAATAGCCCGTTGGCACGTTCACCAGGCACCTTCAATGAGAAAAACAACTTGATGGGCATAATAGCCCGTTGCAAGGTTGCTAGGTACCTTTCGTGGGAAAAACAGTTCGTTGGGCTCTTTAGGTGGGAAAAACGACACTTTGGCACACCTTTGGTGGGCAAAACAACCCATTAGCATACCATGGTGTGCAAAACAGATCTTGGCACACCTTTGGTAGGCAAAACAACCCATTGTCATCATCGCTAGGCACCATCGGTGGGAAAAACAGGCTATTGACACACCTTTGCTGGGCAAAACAACCCATTGGCACGGTTGTTAGGCACCTTCGGTGGGAAAAACAACCCGTTAGCATGGTCACTAGGCATATTCGGTGGGTGAAACAATCTGTTGGGCATCTTCGATGGGGAAAACAACCCTCTAGAGCACCTTCAGTAGACAAAACATCAAGTTGGCACACCTTCGGAGGGCAAAACAACCTATTGGCACATTCGCTAGGGGCCTTCGATGGGGAAAACAGCACGTTTGCAAAAATTTGGTGGGCAAAACAATCCATTGTAAAGGTCGCTAGGCACCTTCGATAGGAAAAATAGCCCATTGGCACACCTTTGATGGGAAAAACAACACGTTGGCACAGTCGTTAGGCATCTTCAGTAGGCAAAATAGTCCGTTGGGCACCTTCAGTAGGGAGAATAAACCTTTAGAATGCCTTTGGTAAGCAAATTAGCCTGTTGGCACGATCACTAGGTGCCTTTGGTGGGCAAAACAGCCTGTTGGCATAATCGTTATGAACATTCGATGGGAAAAATAGCCTGTTGGCATGGTCGGCAGGCATCTTCGATGAGAAAAACAGTTAGTTGGGCAAAATAGCACATTAGCACTGTTGTTAGGGACCTTTGATGGCTCAAATAACCCCTTGGGATGTTCGCTAGGCACCTACAACAAAAAAATAGCCTATTGGTGCACCATCGGTGGGAAAAACACCACAGTTACAGGATCGATAAATACCTTCAATGGGAAAAATAGTTCGTTTGCACGGTCGCTAGGCACATTTGATGGGCAAAACAGACCATTGGGCACCTTCAGTGAAAAAACAACCCATTGGAACATCTTCGTAGGGAAATGTAGCCCATTGGTGCATCTTTGGTGGGAAACACAGCCCGTTGACACACCTTCGGTAGGCAAAACAGTCCATTGACACATTCACTAGGCACCTTCAGTTGGAAAAACAGAAATTTGGCATGGTCTCTATGCACCTTCAGTAGGCAAAATAGGCAGTTCGCATGGTCCCTAGACATGTTTAGTGGGCAAAACAACTCGTTGGCACATTTTCTAGGCATTTTTAGTAGGAAAAATAACACGTTGACATGGTCGGTAGGCACCTTAGGTGGGAAAATTAGCATGTTCGCATAATTACTAGGAATCTTTGATGGGCAAGAAGCCCATTGGCACGGTCACAAGGCACCTTCGCTGGGCAAAATAGATCATTGGGCACCTTAAGTGGAAAAAAATAGCCCGTTGGCACACCTTCGGCTGCCAAAATAGCCTGTTAGCACACCTTCAGAGGGAAACACAACTCGTTGGCACACCTTCAGTGGAAAACACAACTCGTTGGCACACCATCGGTGGGAAACATAACCTATTGGCACACCATCATGGGAAAAATAGCCCAATGGCACATTCACTAGGAACCTTTGGTTCGAAAAATAGCCCGTGCACATCTTTGGTGGGCAAAACAACCTGTTGACATGATGGCTAGGGACCTTCGGTGTGAAAAACAACCCGTTAGCATAGACACCAGGCATATTCGGTGGGTGAAACAATCTGTTGGGCATCTTCTATGGGGAAAACAACCCTCTAGAGCACCTTTAGTAGACAAAACATTAAGTTGGCACACCTTTGGAGGGCAAAACAACCCATTGGCACATTCGCTAGGGGCCTTCGATGGGGAAAACAGCACATTTGTACAACTTTGGTGGGCAAAACAACCCATTATAAAGGTCGCTAGGAACCTTCGATGGAAAAAATAGCCCATTGGCACACCTTTGATGGGAAAAACAACACGTTGGCACGGTCGTTAGGCATCTTTAGTGGGCAAAACAATCCGTTGGGCACCTTCAGTAGGGAGAACAAACCTTTAGAACGCCTTATTGGCACATCTCCGTAGGGAAACATAGCCCATTGGTGCATCTTCAGTGGGAAAGACAGCCCATTGACACACCTTCGGTAGGCAAAAGAACCCATTGACATATTCACTAGGCACCTTCGGTTGGAAAAACAGAACGTTGGCATGGTCTCTATGCACCTTCGGTGGGAAAAATAGCCAGTTCGCATGGTCCCTAGGCATGTTTAGTGGCAAAAACAACTCGTTGGACAAAATAGCATATTGGGACACCTTCGATGGGAAAAACATCATGTTGACAAGGTCGCTAGGTATCTTCAGTGGGCAAAATAGTCAGTTGGGCACCTTCGGTAGGGAGAACAACCCTTTTGAACACAGTTAGTAGGAAATATAGCCTATTGGGCACCTTCAGTGGAAAAAGTAGCCTATTGGCACACCTTAAGTGAAAAAACCAGCCCATTGGCACACCTTCAGTCACTAAAACAACTCGCTCACACAACGTCGGTGGGTAACACAGCCCTTTGGCATACCTTCGGTGGGCAAAACAACTCGTTGGCACATTTGCTAGGCATTTTCGGTAGGAAAAATAACACGTTGGCACAGTAAGTAGGCACCTTAGGTGGACAAAATAGCCCGTTGGCACAGCCTTTAGGCACCTTCGGTGGGAAAAGTAGCCAATTGGCACACCTTCGATGGGAAAATTAGCATGTTGGCACAATTGCTAGGAATCTTTGATAGGCAAGTAGCCCGTTGGCACGGTCACTAGGCACCTTCATTGGGCAAGATAGACCATTGGGCACCTTAAGTGGAAAAAAATAGCCCGTTGGCACACCTTCGGTTGCCAAAATAGCCCGTTAGCATACCTTCAACGGGAAACACAACTCGTTGGCACACCTGCAGTGGGAAACTTAACTCATTGGTACACCATCCGTGGGAAACATAACCCGTTGGCACACCATTGTGGGAAAAATAGCCCAATGGCATGTTCACTAGGCACCTTTGGTTTGAAAAATAGCCCGTGCACATCTTTTGTGGGCAAAACAACCTGTTGAAACGATGGCTAAGGATCTTCGATAGGAAAAACAACTCGTTTGGACACCTTCTGTAGGGAAAAAAGCACATTGGCACAATCACCAGGCACCTTTGGTGGGCAAAATAACCCATTAGAAAAGTGGCTAGGCACCTTCTATTTGTAAAACAGACAGGTGGGCACCTTTAGTGGAAAGAACAGCCCATTGGCACACCTTTAGTGGGCAAAACAGTATGTTGGCACATTCGCTAAGCTCCTTTGGAGGGAAAAACATCCCGTTCGCACACCTTTGGTGGGCAAAATAGCGAGTTGGCATGATCTCTAGGCATCTTTAGTGGGAAAAGCAGCCCGTTGGCACACCTTCGGTGGGAAAAATAGCACATTGCCATAGTCGCTAGGAACCTTCAGTGGGCAAAATAGCCTGTTGGCACGGTCACTAGGAACCTTCAGTGGGCAAAATAACCTGTTGGCACGGTCACTAGGCACCTTCATTGGCCAAAAAAGTCTATTGAGCACCTTAAATGGTAAAATAGCCCATTGGTGTGCCTTCGGTCGACAAAACAACTCGTTAGGCACCTTAAGTGACAAAACAGACCATTGGGCACCTTTAGTGGAAAAAACAACCCATTGGCATACCTTTGGTCCTTTGGTGGAAAACACAGCCCGTTGGCACACCTTCAGTGGAAAAATAGCCCGTTGACACATTCGTTAGGCACCTTTGGTTTGAAAAACAACACGTTGGCATAGTCACTAGGCACCTTCGGTGGGCAAAATAACCTATTGACACGATCGCTAGGGACCTTTGATGGGCAAAATAGCCCGTTGGGATGTTTGCTAGGCCCTTTTGGTGGGAAAAATGCCACTGTTGCACAGTTGGTAGACACCTTTGAAGGTAAAATAGCTCGTTGACACAATCGCTATGCACCTTTGGACGGCAAAATAGCCTGTTGACACATTTGCTACACACCTTCACTGGGAAAAACAATACATTGGCACGATCGCTAGGAGCCTTGAATGGGAAAAATAGCCTATATGATCATTCGCTAGGCACCTTCGGTGGAAAAACAACCCATTGGCATAACTTTAGTTTGAAAAACACCACGATCGCGCGATCTCTAAAGACCTTTGGTGGGTAAAATATCCTGTTGGCACACCTTTAGGGGGCAAAACAACCCATTGTCACAGTCGCTAGGGACCTTCGGTGGGAAAACAACACATTGACACGGTTGCTAGGCACCTTCAGTGGGAAAAACAGCCTGTTGGCATGGTCACTAGGCACCTTAGGTAGGCAAAATAGCCTGTTTGCATGGTTGCTAGGCACCATCGATGGGAAAAATAACACGTTAACATAGCGAATAGGCACCTTTGGTGGGAAAAACACCGCAGTTTCATAGTTGTTAGACACCTTTAGTAAGCAAAATAGGCCATTGGTACGATCGCTAGGAACATTTCGTGGGCAAAATGGCCCTTGACACATTTGCTAGGCGTCTTTAATAGGCAAAATAGCTAGCTAACACATCTTTGGTAGGCAAAACAGCCTGTTGGCACATTCGCTAGGGATCTTTGGTCACAAAAATTGCCTATTGGCACACCTTTGGTGGGCAAAACAGCTTGTTGACATGATCGCTAGGCACCTTCGATGGGAAAAAAGCATTTTGGCACGGTCGCGAGACATCTTCAGTGTGCAAAATAGTCCGTTGGGCAAAGTAACCCTTTGGCACTTTCTCTAGGCACCTTCGGTGGTAAAAAAGCCCATTAGCACATCTTTGGTGGGAAAACCACCACAATCTCACAGTCTCTATACACCATTGGTGGGCAAAACAACCCTTTGACACGGTCATTAAGCATCTTCGGTGGCCAAAACAGTCCACTGGGCACCTTCGGTAGGGAAAATAGCCCTTTAGAACACCTTTGATAGACAAAACATCAAGTTGGCACACCTTCGGTGGGTAAAACAACCCATTGGCACATTCACTAGGGACCTTCAGTAGGAAAAATAGTCCTTTTGGACACCTTTGGTGGGCAAAACAGCCTATTGGCACAATCGCTGGGCACCTTTGATGGGAAAAATAGCCCGTTGATACACCGTTGGTGGGAGAAATAGCACGTTGGCATGGTCACTAGGTATCTTCAGTGGGTAAAATACTATGTTGGACACCTTTGGTGGGGAGAACATCCCTTTAAAACATCTTTGGTAGGCAAAATAGCTTGTTTGCACACCATCGGTCTCCAAAACAGCCTATTAGCACACCTTCGGTGGGCAAGACAGCTCGTTGGCACGTTCACTTGGTATCTTCGGCAGTAGAAACAACACGTTGGCATGGTTGCTAGGCACCTTCGGTAGGCAAATAGCCCATTGACATGGTTGCCAGGCACCTTTGGTGGTAAAAATAGCTTGTTGGGCAAAATAACACGTTAACACGGTTGTCAGGGACCCTTGATACTGTTGGGATGTTTGCTAGGCATCTTTGTGGAAAAAATAGCTTGTTGGCACACCATTGGTGGGAAAAGCACCATAGTTGCATGATCACTAAACACCTTCAGTGGGAAAAACAAATCGTTGGCACGGTCACTAGGCGCCTTCGATGGGAAAATAGCCCGTTGGCACTTTCACTAGGTACCTTCGGTGGGAAAAATAGGCCATTGGCACACCTTTAGTGGGAAAAACACCACGATCGCAGAATCTTTAGACACCTTAGGTAGGCATAATAGCCTGTTGAAACATTCACTAGGCACCTTTGGTAGGCAAAACAGCCCGTTGGGCATCTTCAATAGGTAAAACAGTCCATTGGGCACCTTCAGTACAGAAAACAGCCGTTTAGAATAACTTCAGTAGGAAAAATAGCCCATTGACATGTTCGCTAGGCACCTTCGGTGGGAAAAATAGCACGTTGGCACGATCATTAGGCACGTTCGGTAGGCAAAACATTCCATTGGGCACGTTCAGTGGGAAAAATAACCCGTTAGGCACCTTCAGTGGGGAAATTAACATGTTGGCACAGTTGCTAGGCACCTTTGGTAGGCAAAACAGCCTGTTGACACAATCGCTAGGCATCTTAGGTGGGAAAGATAGCTTATTGGGCACCTTTAGCTGGAAACACAACCTGTTGGCACATATTCCGTTGGTAGAACAACCTGTTGGCATGTTCCTTAGGCACCTTTTGTGGGAAAAACGTCCCATTGGTACCCTATTAGTAGACAAAATAGCCCGTTAGCATACCTTTGGTGGGCAAAATAGCCCATTGGCAAGATCATTGGGCACTTTTAGTGGGAAAAACAACCCGTTGGGTATGTTCCATGGGATTGGTACACCTTTGTTGGGCAAAACAACCCATTGACACGTTCGATAGGCACCTTTGAAGCGAAGAACAACCCGTTCGCACACCTTTGGTAGGAAAAATTGCCCGTTGGCACAGTCATTAGGCACCTTTGACGGGAAAAATAGCTTCTTGACACATGTTCAATGGGAAAAGTAGTTCGTTGACACATTCGCAAGGCACCTTTGATGGGAGAAAAAGAAAATTGTCATGGTCGATAGGCACCTACAATGGGGAAAATAGCCCGTTGACACGGTCGCTAGGTACCTTTGGGGGAAAAATAGCCCGTTGGGTAAAATAGCACGTTGACACACCTTTAGTGGGAAAAACAGCATGTTGACACCATTGCTAGGCAATTTTTGTGGGCAAAATAGTCGGTTAGGCAGCTTCGGTGGGGAGAACAACATTTAGAACACCTTTAGTAGGCAAAATAGCTCGTTGGGCACTATCAATGGATAAAATAGCCCATTGGCACACCTTTGGTGGGTAAAACAGCCTATTAGCACAATCTCTAGGAACTTTTGATGGGAGAAACAGCTCGTTGGCACACCTTTGGTGGAAAAATAGCACGCTGGCATGGTCGCTAGGCATCTTCAGTGGGCAAAATAGTCGGTTGGGCAGCTTTAGTAAAGAGAAAAACCATTAGAACACCTTTAGTAGGAAAAATAGCCCATTGGGCACCTTCAGTGGATAAAACAGCCTGTTAGCACACCTTCAGTCACCAAAATAGCCAGTTGGCATGCCTTCGGTGGGAAACACAACCGGTTGGCACAACTACAGTAGCTCACTTTTGGTGGGAAACATAGCACGTTGGCACACCTTTGGTGGGCAAAACGACCGATTGGCATATTCGTTAGGCACCTTCGGTGGGATAAACAACAAATTCACATGGTCGCTAGGCATCTTTGGTAAAATAGCCCGTTGGCGCGTTCACCAGGCACCTTTGATGAGAAAAACAACTCGATGGGCATAATAGCCCATTGCAAGGTTGCTAGGCACCTTTGGTGGGAAAAAAATTCGTTGGGCTCTTTAAGT
>JANIIA010047851.1:0-11504 GCA_027478495.1 Erythroxylum alaternifolium
CTTATTCTTTTAAATGTATGTGATGCCATGTGGAGTTCGATAGAAATTTCACGTAGCGCTCCGTTATCTTAGGTTATGTGTCGGGATGACCTACGGGCGTTCCGGTACGTACTCTAGGGTAATGGGGTGTTACAATTTTTTATGCCTACCCTATTGTTTTTAGCTCTTTGTTTTCATGAAAAATACTAGTTAAGCTACCTAAGTTAAAGGGTCTCAAATTATTAATGAATGTGACAACTTGGAGATTGCTAAATTTACACGAAGTCCTAATTAAGCTGTATATTTATCCAAAGACCATAGTTCAGTAATTTTGCGAGCTAATGATCATTCACAACTTACTTGACTATGTTCAAAATTAAATAAATTTCACTCATCTAAGCCATTGACACATTCAAACAATTCGCAAAATGCAACCTAATAACTATCATACGGTATGTAAAATCACATTCAAAAGAAAAAACACAGAATCCCTCCCCACACTTGAACAACACATTGTCCTCAATTTGAGAAGGAAGCACGCATCACATAAGATAAGAAAAGACAAAATAGAAATTAAAGTGACAGAAAACAAATAAACGTAAAATAAAATAGACCTGAAGGCTAATTTGGAAAAGAAAAATTGGGTTAGGTATAAATCCTAAAGAGATGGAGGTGGTGATGGTATCGGAGGTGGTAATTGAATGCCTTAAGACTCAAAATAACGATGAAGCTGTCGGATATCCTAGCTCTGGTGTCGTTGTGTGTGCGTCATCTCCGTAAGTGTCTTGTTAATCTTAGTGATTGCATCTAAAACCTTCTTCCAATCTTGTTCTTTTTCCTCTTCTCCCTCGGATTCTTCACTGGTGGATTCCTCTTGTGCCTGTCGAGGTGACACTGAGTTTAAACTTGCCTGACCCTCCTTGATCTGAACATATGTCTTTTGGCTGATGTCCCTAAATTTCATATTTATGGAATGAATGATCTCAGCTCAGAATAAGTGATGGTGATTGAGGAAGTCAGGTAGGTGAACTGTTAATCCCCTTCGTTCCATACCAAAATGTTACGCAATAGCAGACACTATATATCCCATTCCGAGATGGATACTTCGCTTGTGTGGAGTCACAGCAAAGGCATTCAGTACATGCGTAGACGTACAAACTATAATACTGTGATCCATGCACCACAACATAAAGAGTTCCTTGGTGGAACACTTGTTGGTTTCAGTCTTGTCAAAGACTAGCTGACACATAAATTTGTGCAGTGACAAGTGTTCATGGGACCATATGATGTTGTTGTGAGCATTCTTTACATAGAATTGCTTAATTCCAGTAAGCTCATGCTAGTATTGGGAAAGACAGAAGTCATCATGTTGATTGACAATAGAAGATTCGGGGAATCTGCACATCTCGCACATAATTTTGACATTCAATTCATATGCTTGCCCTCCCAATCGAAACCACAATTCTTTTATATTCTTGGGGTCAAAGGTTAAGGAAGTGAAAAATTCTTGTGTAAGCTCCACATAAATAGGGAATTGAAATCGAATAAATTGAGCCCACTAGATCCTCTTAGCTAGGTTTTTTGCCTGCTCACGCAATTCTCGCCTATCTAGTGTGTCAAAGTCAAAGTACTTAGGAGCTACAATTTGTCTAGAACGAAGGGAATGAAAATGAGTACCTTCCTCCTCGATATAAATTGGAAAGGGTGCTCTGAAATCCACTGCTCAGTTTTTTTGTCCCCATCCCACAATTTGTTGTCATCTATATGGTTCCTGTTGGGCTGATTGTTTAATGCGTGGCATGATTAGGTAGAAATTGGGAAGAATTTAGAGGTTAAAAAATTCTAGAGAGATGTAAGAGTGTTTGGATGCTTAATTTCTAGATAGATAAACTAAAAATGAAAGTGAAAGTGAAAGTACAGTTAAAACTGAATATATAAGTAGTAAAAAGGACATTCAAGCCAATCAAGAACAAATGCAAGAACAAATAGATAGCATGCAACATCAACTTCTTGACATGCATATTTTAGTCAAAAGAATCTTTGAATCTCTTTAATAACTCTATTGCTATTTATTTTCTACTTGGCTCGTTTATGCTTATAATTTTATTTGATATATTAATTACTCTTTTCCTTTATTTTTTTTAATGACAAACGGGGGAGAAATAATTTACTTTACACCTGATGATATATTTACTCTACATGCATCTATCTGTGATATGTTTGCAATATTGCCTTGATGATATATTTGTTATTGATAACTTATTATGTTGAAATGTTTAAATATGTGAAAAACAAACGATAGGCTCCTTCTTTTAGAAGTCAGGTTCCTTCTAACTGTGAGTAAAGTTTACAGGTATCTTTTAAAACCCTTTATTATTATTTGAATTTTGAAAATATATTTATTGTTATTTATCATCATCAAAAAGGGGGAGATTATTAACTCAAGGTTTATGATTAACGATTTTCATGATAACTGTATAATTCTTCAAAATTGAAATTAGATTTATTTCCTTATATAAGCAACAGTATAATTCTTGAAAGGAAATAAAATCATAGGGTAATTGCTTTCTTTCTTGCTAGAACCTTCTTTACGAACTTGTCTATTCAAAAATGGTTCCATGACATTTGGAAGGTTTTTACGAATTTGAATAATTAACTCTAAAAATCTTGACAGAACATCTGAATATCGAAGATTTTAGTAGAGGTAATATCGATGATTAAGCAACAACAAGTTGAAGAAATTGCCTACTTAAGGAAGAACCACTATGGTTGTGAGGCAGATAGATATACAAAAAAATAAAGGAAGTCAAATTTTCGATATACATTTACAACATCATTACTTTTGAAAGTCATATCATTATCAACTCTCTTGTGTTTTAGAAAGCGAAAATTCTTTTGAGAGAGTGATCATTGAAGCTTATATTGAGCAAATTACTTTTTCATTCATTGAGAGCTTGTAGAGGCTAGACAAATACTACTAGTGTGGAAGATTGAAGAACCTTGAAAAATATTTACTTATGAGCTTGAAGAGGCTATTCAAATTACTACTTAGATTTAATAGTGAAATACTCAAGTTGGATACTTGGGGACTAGATGTAGGGTTGGGTTATAAGCCGAACTAGTATAAATCAATTGTGTCATTCTTTCTCTCCTCTTAACTTTTAAATTTTCCCATTATATTGTTTTTGTTTTCATTTTGTAAAAGGCTCCTTCACTTTTAAAATAAGCTCCTTCTGTTTTTAACTTCATAAGAAGTTCTTTTAGTTTAACAAGCTCCCTCTATTTTTAAATTTCTTTAATAGGATTTATTGTTTAACAAGCTCCTATCACCTAACAGTCTCTTGTAATTTAACAAAATTTATCGTCTAACAAGCTCATATTATTTTTTAACTGGGATATGTCCATTATACGAATTGAAAGTACTGGAAAAAATTGAAAGTACTTACAAATTTTTTAAGTCACACATAATTCACCTTCCTTTTGCACATGTTTACTTTATCAGGATTAAATACATCAACATAATAGTGTTAAGAGATGCTAGATTCTATGATTTTCAATATCTCTTTTAAACATAATTTAATCTAGCCTTTGTATTGGTCTAGTCACTTTTGATTGTTATCCTAACCTTACAATTCTGGTAAAAGATAAAACCATCTTAAATACATTATTATAAATAAAAAATCATATATAAAAAATGAATGTAGGTTTAAGTCCCTCTAGCACTAATTTATAAAATTCATTATAACCTATTAGTAAAACTACATCTTAAATACATTATTATAAATAAAAAATCATATCTACAAAATGGAAGTAGGTTATAATCCCTCTAGCACTAATTTATAAAATTCATTATAACCTATTAATAAAACTTTCTCTTTAAAATCCCTTATATATAGCCAAAATGGGGAAATCTTATTCTTATGAGTTGTTTTGAAAATTTTTAATACTGTAGTAACAAAAGCAATTAAATAGAAAGATATAACTCTTCTTGATGAACGAGTTTTTGAAGGAGAAATGGAACCTATTCCACTTATGCTTTTAAGTCCCAATATATAAATAAAAGAAATAAAATAATTTTAAAATAGAAAAGTAATATATCTTTCAGTTTGAAATCAACAAGCTCAAGTTTTATAATAGTGTTTCTATTCCTAAAATTGACTTTGGAAGAGTTAATAATACCATATGTCATATATATTCAAAAAAAGATTTATCAAAACATTTAACTTTTGATATACCAAACTTTAATCATCAAGGAGTGGATTATAATAAAAATATTCAATAATATATCAATAAAACACATAAAATAATGAACACTGGTCTCGTCCTTCCTCCTCAACACTCTCTTTAATAAGTGAAAATATGAACAATGAATTTTATATGTTAAAAAAATAATTTGAGCTTTATAAACAATATTTATATGAATATTTCTGTTATTCTAATAATAAGGATAAAAGATTATGGTTTCGAAAAAGTTCTTACAATAAAGAAAACAAATCCAAGAACAGTACTATAAGGTTGTACAAAATTATAGAATACATATCATTTTCTTTGATTAGTGTTTGAAATTTATACCTAAGAAATTATAACAAAGAAAACAAATCTAAGAAAGTTACTACAAGTTTGTACAAAATTATAGAATACATATAATTTTCTTTGATTGCTTTGAAATTTATACCCAAGAAAATAAAATTGAATATCCTTTAAGAATATTTATAGTAATAATAAAATAAAAACGTGGAAAACTTTAATAGGAGAAAGCATACAATCAAACAAATCCTCCTTTATGTGAAATTAAAATTCCTCACAAGCAAAATAATGTTGTGGACTCCCTTTCCCCTTAAGATTATAAATGAAAGTGAAAACATAAATTCAAAAAAATAAAAATATTATGTGCCAAAATAGTTACTCAAAAGGTTGCCTACAAACTATAGGAAATCAACTTTCTATAATAGAAAAAAACTTTAGAAATAGTATTATTATCAATGTATTCAAAACCAAACTAACTCGGTCGGTTTAATTATAAAAACTTTGGATAAGACAATTTTTTGGTTTAATTTTTAATTTTTGGGTTTGATTTAGCTTGATAGTTTTTGTTGTTAAAACAATACATTTATTAATTACTTAGTCAGTTTTTATAAATCAAAATAAACCAATTAATTTTCATTCAATAGTCTCCCTTTTCAATTGAACTTTAAAATTTTTAATTAGAAAGGATAATATATTTCAATTATTTTTTAAAAACTTTAATTTTATTCAATCTTTAATCATTTGATATGATTTTTAAAACATTGATTATTATTACAAAGAAATATTCCACCATTAAATCTCCTAAGTTTAGCCTCGTAAAGTGTCTAGTGATAACTCCAACCAAATTATAAAAAAAGGATTCCGAAGATTTTCTCGTAGCCATACAAAATAAATTAAAAAGGATAAATGAAAATTTTATCTAATACTCTAAATTCTTTCTCATCACAAACCTTAAATACTTTAGATAAAAGGAGAAAATACAACTAGAAGTCAAGCTATAATAAAGACTAGTAACTCCTAATAAATAAATTCGCAAATCTTAATATGATCACACAAGATAATAATACAAAATATGATAGTTTTCGACCTCCTTCTCCAATAATAGACAAAAGTTACAGGAAGTCCATAGCAAAACCTTATTCTAGTAAGCCTATTGTTCCTAACATTAGCATTGATAATAATCCCAATTTCTTATGAGAAATAAAATATAATGCTACCTTAGTTTATGAATGAAATATAAATGATTTGTCTAAATATACTATATTAAATACGTTACAACAAATGAAATTGGTTACAAATATTTGTACAGAAAAGAAAAACTAATAAATTCTGAATTCACCCTTTCTTGTTTTAACCGAGAAATAAATATGATTAAGTAGGTGCTAAGAAACCTAATAAAGATAGTGAAACAATATAAAGTTTTCTCCATAAAATACATTCTACACTAGAAGAATACAACTCATCTTAAACTAAAAAATAATGAAAATTTACTAGAAGATTTCCTATTTATCACAAACAAAATAACTTCCCAAAATACTTGATCAAAATTAATCTTAAGATAGATAAATATTTTATAATTGATATAACAACCTTATTTGACATATGATCATATTTAAATTATATAAAACAAGGAGTAGTTCTCATAAAACTATTACTAAAGATTAAAATCCTTTAATAATTTAAAATTAAAAGGTAATTCTAAAACTAACGCTTACGTATGTGTGAATGAATTTACGATAAAAGTCTCCTTTGTTATAGTTGAATATATTCATAATATAGGATTTTTAGGAACCCCCTTTACGAAACTTATCCACTCCTTATGTAGTAAACAAAAATAATATATCAACAAAGATAAATAACAAAAGTTATGTTTTCCTTTTATAGAAAAATAAAAAACTAGGAATACAAACTTAGTCAAAGTATGCTTTATATACGAAAATCAACTAAATACTATAATACATGCAAAACAAAAACAATTAAGTTATTTTAAGAACAAAAATAGAAAAGAAACTATAAAATGAAAATGGTAAACAAAAACTCAAAACCTTACAAAAGAAAATTGAAATTGAAATTTATATTGACCTACCTAATGCCTTTTGGAATAGAAAATAACATATTGTTGATTTACCCAAAAAAAAAATTAGAATTAGGCTAATACAAATGAATACAAACTTAGAAAATCATTACAAATAAGAAATAAATGATTTATTGAAGAAAAAATAGCATTTCTCATTCTAGATCTCCTTGGAGCTATATTGCCTTTTGTGTTGGCAAGAATTATAAACAAGAAAAAGGAGTTCCTAGATTAGTTATAAATTATAACCCCTTTAATAAAGCATCATAATAGATAATAAAACATGTTTACTTTAATGATTACATAATGCTCATATTTTTTGTTAAAATTTTATATGAAATTAGGATTTGGGCAAGTCTACACAGATCAAAAAGATAGTTATAAAATATCTTTGATTGTTCTTTTTGGACAATTTGAACATTATGCCCTTTGGGCTGAGAAAATCTCCATTTGATTTCCAAAGGATTATAAATGATATTTTCTCACCATATTATGAATTTGTATAGTATACATAGATGACGTCTTAATATTTTACTCTTCTAGAAACTAACATTTTAAACATATTAAAACTTTTATTTATGTTATTAAGAAAAATGGAGAAAACAATATAAAGATATTAAAAATCAAGTTAAAAACATTTCAAAATTTTCATAACTAAATTTAATGCATATAAAATTATAGAAACAAATGCATCTGAGTTGGGATAAGGAGGGAAAGTAAAATAAGTTGTTAATAATAAATTATACAATATACTTCTGGGCATTATAATCCCACAAAAAGCAATTACATATTAAGAAAGAAATTGTTGCCATTGACTTATATATCATTGAATTCCAAAGTGATTTATCAAATAAAAATTTCTTCGAATTGATTATAAATAAGCAAAAGAAATTACATAAGGATGTTAAAAGTATTGTATCAAAACAATTTTTTATCAGATGACAACTTATTTTGAGTATTTCTAATTTTAGTATTAAACTTGTTAAAGGTGATAACTTAAAAATTTTAGAAAATTGCTTTATTATTGTCTTATATTATTGCTTTAATTATATTCTTTTATATTTTTAATGCCTTTATTCATATTATAATCTTTCATTTATATTTTATGCTTTATAGATCAAATGGTGGAATGTTTGGCAGTACATATGTACTACTGCTTCTTGGATAGACTTTATGGCTATCTTCAAATCCTAATTGCTCCGAAAGAATAAGAAAAAAATGACTTTATGGCTATCTTCAAATGCTAATGGCTCCGAAAGAATAAGAAAAAAATCATCACATGTCCTTGTGATATGTTTTCCTACAAAAAGATTTCGTACAAGTTATGTAATGCCCCTGCTACATTTTAGAGGTGTATGATGACCATCTTTGATGATCTAATCGAGGACATAATGGAAGTATTTACGAATGATTTTTTCATCTTTCTATATTCATTTGATCTATGCCTTTATAATCTAGAAAAAGTACTTAAAAGATGTGTGAAGACAAATCTGGTATTAATGTCATTTTATGGTGCAACAAGGTATAATCCTAGGCTATAAAATTTCTCATTGGGAGATTGAGGTGGATAAGGCCAAAATTAAAGTTATTGAAAAGCTACCAACTCCTTCTTCGGTTAAGGCAATAAGGAGTTTCTTAGGTCATGCGGGCTTTTATAAAAGGTTTATTAATTAAAGACTTTTCGAAAATTGCTAAGCCTCAAGTTATTATCACATTCAGTAAAGAATGTTTAGATGCTTTTAACATTATAAAAGAAAAGTTGATTAAGGCCCCAATTATGGTTGCACCAGATTAGAATCTACCATTTAAGCTAATGTGTGATGCAATTGATTTTGTAGTGGGAGCAGTAGTTAGATAGTGAAAGGACAAACATTTCCAACCAATCTACTATGCTAGTAAGACTTTGGTAGACACTTAAGAAAATTACACAAAGATAAACAAAAAAGGATCTATTAGTAGTGGTTTTTGCGTTTGATAAATTTCAATCTTATTTATTATTGTTGAAAGTTGTTATGTATACTAACCACTCAGCACTGAAATACTTGTTGAATAAATCAGATACTAAACCTTAGTTGATTAGATGGATTTTACTGTTGTAGGAATTTGATTTAGAGATCAAGGATAAGAACAGGTGAAAAAGCTGGCAACTAATCATCTATCATACCTGGAAAATACAAAGTTGGAAGAACTAAATGAAAAAGGCATTGAAGATACTTCCCAGAAGAACGTCTCTACAATGCAGAGGAAGTAAGATAAATTGAGACTCTTTGGTTTGCAAACATTGCAAATTATTTTGTAGCTAAGATCTTACCGAAAGGTTTGTCTTATCATCAAAAGAATAAATTCTTTACTAATTTATGAGATTATTTCTGGGAAGACCCATATTTGTTTTGTATTTGTGTTGACTAAATAGTGAGGAAATATGTACCTCACTTAGAGGGGTGGAAGATTTTACAACACTATCACACAAGATCCAAAAAAAGGTCACCATAGTGTAAATATAATGAACCAGAAGATATTAAAGTCAAATTTTTATTAGCCTTCAATTTTTAAGGATGCCCAGAGATATGTAGCTTCATGTGACAAATGCTAGAGATTGGGTAATGTGTCTCACCGGGATGAATTACCCCAAAATTTCAGTCTTGTTTGTGAAATATTTGCCATTTGGCATATTGATTGTATAGTTCCATTGCCAAATTTGTTTGATAATAAATATATCTTAGTAGCAGTTGATTATGTCTCTAAATAGGTGGAAGCATAAGCTCAACGAACGAATGATGCTAAGGTTGTTGTGAAATTCCTTAAAGGTTTATTTTCTTATTTTAGCACACCTTTGATTATCAGTGATAAGGGTATGCATTTGTGTGATGCTTAGTTTGAAAAAGTTCTTAAAAGGTATGGAAATAATAATAGAATTGCCTCCCCATATCACCTTCAAACTAGGTAACAAGTCGAGGTATCCAATAGGGACTTAAAACGAATTTTGGAGAAGATTATAGAACGTTAGAGGAAGGACTAGATTAAATTAGACAATTCTCTATGTGCTTATAGGACAACGTATAAGACACCTATTGGCACTACTCCCTATAGGTTGGTATATGTGCATATCATCTTCTGGTTGACTTAGAACATAAAGCATATTTGTATCGTTCCAATAACCCATGTTAGAGGCTAGGACCCCATAATAGTGTAAATGAGAGTATACTGAGAAATTAGAAATGCATTTCATGTATCATATGGCATATTTAAATATGTGAATTGTGTTGATATTCATAAAATAATCATACATGCATTCATTGACATTTTCCGGGTATAATTGATTTATAAATCTGATTAAAATGAGAATTCTGATTTTTATGTGTTAAAAATTTATTTCGAGAGTGTCATTATTATTTCATATTTTTTATTGAATTTTAGGAAATTTCTAAAAAATTTGAAGTCTTTTTGGAATTAAAAAAATGTTGAAAAATGGACAAATAGAAGTGTGACACGTTGATTGATTATTGAGTGCCAAATGGCTTACATGCAATGGTGACATATGGAGAGGTCTTATATATGCACGTGGTTATGTTTGTGGTAAAACAATACTGTAGCTTTTGTTGTTCTTCACCGTGAACACCAATACCAAAACTCTTTCTTTGCTTACCCGTCACCAAATCAACTAATTGCTTGTGTTTGTGCATTTGATTCACTCGCACTGCTGGAAACCTTATTGAACCAAGTAACTGCTTTTTGATGAAGTTTTAACATTGTAAATGAATACATGGATGAGAGGTTTAAGAAGTGTAGATTCGGTGAATGAATGTGAGGAATGAAATATTCATCATGTTGTTAACAGTTCAGAGTTTATAGAATAATGATGCTTAATAGCTGGAAACGTGTGTAGGAAAGCACATAAATGTAAAAAATTCGATGAACATATGCTCTAGTTTTCACTATATATGCGTAAATGTTTGGGTATTGTTAAAGATGGATTTAAATGAGGTTAAAGTTAAAGAGAACATAGAGCAGTGTGGTGTTGTGTTTTAATAAGGATTAAGATGATAGAAAAACGTGGACTAAAGATGGAAGAAAGATGCTAAAAATGAAAGATGTAGAAAAATGGAATATGCGTACGTGAACAATACAGTTTTTGCTTGTTATGTATAAATCAAGGATTTTTTATTTATTTGTGATGGGTTTTAATTGAGACGGAAGTAGAAAAGATGATTAATTTATACATTAGCTGTAATAGTTGTAAAGTGATGGAGTTAAATGAAGATTTGTATGATGGTTTATGCCCTTGCAACCAATTTATTCTGGTTGTAAATTTATCTGTATGACATTATTATTATTCAATAAAAGGCATTCTTTATCTTTGTGTATTTGTTAATTATTTAGTTATTAATCATAAAGATAAAATCCATGGAATATTTATTATACAATTAGAAATTATAATGCGATTATAATTATGAGATTCGAATTGCACTTTTTTTATTATTCCTAAAATGTTCCTAGTCGTAGTTTCATCAAGATTAGGTATTGATGAAATGGTTAGACTAGCAGATGTTTGTTTCTTTCTTATGAAGAAAGTAATTGATCTCATAAATTAAAGTATGGAGATACTTAAACAAACATGTGGGTGCTTATTAAAGAATAAGTTCACTGAACTAACCCGATTATGAGAATCCCAAATAGAACATTACTTGTGTGTCTGTGCATTATCTCATAATGATGCTTGTATAATTGATCCTTAGACTTGAGATTACCAAGGTATCTAATATGAGAATTACGGTGTTTTGATGCTACTTATGAATCGTCCTAAGATAATTCAGTCAGTAGTAATTGGATACAGTATGAACCATATATAGATAGTTGAGTAAGTCAATATAGGATTCGTCACTCTAAAGTAATTAGAGAGAATATTCTACTGTTCTTGATTAGT
>JANIIA010047870.1:0-11504 GCA_027478495.1 Erythroxylum alaternifolium
TGGGTAGTCATAATGTCTTGCTAGAGGCCGCTTATGACTTATAGGCCTTGAAGTGTGATCAAGCCCATTGCCAACATCAAATGAGCCTACAAGGTCCTACACAAAGAGTGATGTGATTTGGGCTTATTCTCTTGGGCCTAATTTATTAGGCACTGAATAAAAATATGGATATATTTATCAGGTTAGATTGAATTAAGTTGTCAGGCTTTTATTATATGAGATATAATATGGTCTGAAACTTATAATCCTAATAGGTTTAGGATTATGATATTCTTAGCTTCTCTATAAATTGAGGGCTTATGACTTATTAGAAGATATACGAAAACCCTAGCCACCTAGCTACTTGTTACTTTTCCTGAGCGAAAAACTGTGCAGCGTTTTAAAGAGTTTTAGAACGTGCTAGCACATATTAGCCGCTACCCTGATCATTCATCCTCATGTGGATAACGGTAGAGGACGTTTGTGAGCTATAGTGTCAATATATCTTAAAAGAATCCCAACCAAGACATAAGATCCGAAGACTTATGGTCCATTCTACTACGTATTGTGCATTCCCGAGCCATAAGTGATCCAACAATTTTTATAGCATGTGAGCATCTTGTGCATATATTGAGGACAATGTATGATTTAGGTATGGGGGACTGAGAGTATATATTATGATGAATTTTATGTTTTATGTTTGACCTCATAAATAAAATGATTCATATATTGACTATTCCTTTTAATAGCCTCATAATTTTTTATTGTCTTTTAGAAATAATCCCTAAATTAGGATAAATTTTTAGATAAGGACTAATGCATTAAAGAGACAAGCATGATTAGTGCTTTTTTTCATTAAATTACTTTAAGTATCTTAATAGTTTTGTTAAATAAAAGTGTAGACTTTATGCATTTTGACACCTATGTATGAGCTTTAAGTCTAAGAGCATTCATCACATTTGTGTTATACATTTCTTTTTGTTATGTGTTATCAAACATAGCTTGTTTATGCTAGAACATGCTTTTGAGTACATGTTGAAGCTACATTATTGATGAATTTGTGCATAGAGATGATAACGACATTTAGGATAATCATTGTTGACCTATATAAGCCTATCTTACATTTTATCTCTACAAAACCAATTTGAACCTTACTCTTTCTTTTCTTTCATAAAAACCTTATTACAAGCCACTTTTACCCTTCTTTTTGTTGATATCTTTAATAATTTTGAAGCCCTAAATTGAAGGAATTATGTCGAGCTTATTTACATAGGATTTTGACTATTTCTATGAAAAAAATTAGTTGATTCAAGTTGCATTGTTTTGATTTTTGATTTTATATATATATATAGAAAGGATGGGGGTGAAGTAAAAAAGAATCTCCTCTTTGAAATTCTTGTTAAAAATAAAAAAAGAAAAGAAAAAATTATTATAATGAGTTGATTGGAAATGATGTTATTTGAGTCAAGTAAGTTTTAACGAAATTGAATTAAAACTTGTGTGGATAAGTTTTTATGATTTCTTTCAATTTATTTAACCTAAAAACTTCTTTTTATCATACCTTACCTATGCCACATTATAAACCTTATCAAGTCTTCTTGATTTATGCATTAGGTTCATCTTTGTTAAAGGGTGAATGTATGATTCATAAGAAATCTTACGAAAATAATTCGCTATGCTTTGATTTGAGAGCTTAATGAACCCTAAATACTTTAATTTTATATAGTGAAATCCATAAGAGGGTGTCAAGTCTTATTTCATTTCATTTTAGTGAAAATGAT
The DNA here is from genome assembly GCA_027478495.1 of Erythroxylum alaternifolium. Lineage (NCBI taxonomy): Eukaryota > Viridiplantae > Streptophyta > Magnoliopsida > Malpighiales > Erythroxylaceae > Erythroxylum > Erythroxylum alaternifolium. Next base: position 1,761 of record JANIIA010047870.1, read on the forward strand.
TAGATGTTAATTTTCATTCTAACAATGTGTCCTGCGAGTGCTTGTTCACTCAATTGTGATATTATCCTAAACTTTTAATGTGAATTAGCTTTTGGGATATTTTTGGATAATATGAAAAAATATGAGATGTTGTTAAGAGGATGATTGATGTATTAAATTGATGTATGCTTGAAGACAAGCACAAGTTCGATGTGGGGGAATTTGTTAAGATGTTATTTGATTAAGCTAATTGGAATTATATCTTTTGTTTTGACTGTATTTTAGTGTTTAAATACGAAAAGTGATATTTGTTTTGTTTTAGGAGATGAAAAGTGGAGATTGCTTCAAATTGGATCATTATTAGTCAAAATCACGAATTTTAGAAATAGTAAACATATTACTAGAATGGATAAGGAGAGATCTTGCCTAATTCCTGACTCATTTCAAAAGTTGGAATTTAATTAGGAAACTCATTTCAATCCCTGTTATATAGGGATTTTGTTGAAACTTTTCTTGGAAATTAGAATTATTAAATGAGAAATTGCTGGCGTTTATTCATGAGTAAAAATCAGAATTCTTGAATTAGAAATTTACAGAGTTTATTTATGAATACTTTTTAACTACATATGGTTGCATGGATTAAATGGAAGTGTTAGAATTGGGTTAAGGAGTTAGAAGGTATTAGAGTAAATATGGAAGGGTAAGTTTGAAAGATTAAAGTTTGTTTTAAATTAGTAATAGAAGAATAAATAAAGGGCATGTGAGTGAAGCAAGATAGAGACATGTTCGTGAGGTTAAAAAAGAAAGAAAAGAAGAACCTAGAAATTCTAGAGAAAGAGGAAGAGAGTCATGTAAGTGAGAGACATGTTTGAGAGGTTAGGGAAAAAGAGAGAGCTGAGTAAAATAAGAAAGAAAGAGAGAAGAAAAATGTAGAAAGAAGTAGAAGGAGAGAAGCAGAAACCAAACCAGAAAAGAAAAAGAATGAAAGAAAGATAAAGGAGATAAGAAGTGGAAGAAGAAGGTTCAGCTAAGTTTTAGGTAACCCTTTACCTATTTTCTTGTTTTGATAGAAGAAGGAAACAGAGAAACTAGGTTTTTATATACTGAAAACGAAGAGAGAAAGAAGAGAAACAAGAGATTTATGTTCTTAGATTTTCATAAACTTTTAACTGGATCTTATTTCTTCTAGCTTAGATAAACTAAGAGTAGATTAAGTCTAAGCTCTTTTTGGATAATAGAGCTTTATGGAAGTTCTATTCGTGTATGATGTTTGAATGAAAATATGTTTGTTTGAAGGGAACCAAGAAAGTCGAAGGTAAGAACAAGAGGAAAGAACAAACTTGATCTTGGAGTTACAAGTAAATAGGTAGGTAATATGTTTATAGTTGTTATGTTGATGAACTAAATTATTTGCTTGTATATGTACCTAAATGTTTGCCTTTTTATCATTGTGAATGCGAGAAAAATGTTCTATGAATTTAATATCATGTTTGCTTTGTAAGAATTCTGCTGCTTTGATGTGAATAAAAATAAAAAATTTAAGAAGCATGAAAATAGGACTATGATATGAAATATATAAGCATTGGAAATTTGCTTGTGTAGGTAAGAGAGATACCATTCTATTCATCACGTGCACATTGACCTATAGCCTTCCCCAACTGGCCGCTTGAGGCATATAATCTCTGAAAAATGGACTCATTTTGTTTATATTGTAAGCTTCAGTTTCACCATTATGTTTTATGGGATTCTCTCGAGCCATATCGTTGTGTTCTTTATTATGATTTGCTAAGCATGATTTATAATTGAATGCTTTATTGATGACTGTAAAATATATGATATGGATTATGTCACTATAATTTAAATTAAGTGACCTGTGAACTGGATTGGTGTATTTAAATATGCTTGGTTGTGTGTGTGTATGTGGCTCATCACCAATGGCTATAAACGTATTAGCCACTGAGCTTCCTATCTCACCCCATTATCTTTCCCCTCCTCAGGTGCAGAAATAGCATATCCATATTAAACCTTGCAAAAACTTTGGCTGACTCTAAGAATTTATATTTCATTTGTAACTAAGTTAGTTTGATTCATTTTTGGTAGCTTTATAAGCATGTTAAGTATGAGCATCCATGTTGTATTTTTGTATTATACTATTGATGTGGATTTTGTTTGTAATTGGAGTAATGTACATACTCTGTTTTATTTGAGAAATGAATGACAATAAGAGTTAGAATAAATATCCATCTATTCATGTCCAAATTCCTCTTCTGTTACATTGCTATATTTGTTTTTAGTTGGCAATGAAATTGATAGATGTTGAAGACTTTTGAATAGATTTTTCCGAAGCAAATGGTTAATTTAGGAGTTTTGTATGCATAGTCTATGATTGTTGGAATCGGGTCTTTTGATATAGGTAGTAGTTTTTATAGATAGCAGAAAGGAAAAGGGGCATGAAAATGTGTCCTGAAACTTCAATGAATAAACTGTATTGATCTAGGTAGAATTTGACAAAATTGTCTTCATAAAAGTTGTAGCTCTTGCTCTTATCTTTTTAACAACATAAAGTTTATAATTTTTGTACTTAGGAATTGAAAGTTATAAAGATTAAAAGTGGGTGGGCAAAAGTTGCACTATTCATCAAATTGCATGATCGTGCAAATGCTATTCCTGCTGGAGAGTCGTGATCGTGCACAGGCACGACCAAGACTCCCCCCTCTCACGCCCGTGAAATATTCATATACACGGCCATGACATTCTTATATATTTTTTATTTTTTGTTTGTATATTTATTTTTACTCCCAACCGTGACTTATGTTTACTTTATTTATATTTATTTTTTACTATTATTTTCCAAATTCTCTAATTTTTGCACCTTGTCACCACGAAATAAGAACTAAGACCTGGGGCTAACAGCTTTGGACTTATTTTAGATAGGAATATTTGCAAGATAGAAGTAGAGTAGGTTTGGAGTAAGAAAAGAAGAAAAAAATACACCCAACACCATATTTAACATCTCTTTTTGTTTTCTTAGTAATTTTTATAAATATTTTATTTCTTCTATTTTTAGTGTTAGAACTAAGTCCGTATGTGGGTAAATTTGAATATCCCAATTCAAGGGGATCTAAAACTCTAGTTATAAATTTGTGAGGTTTTATTCTAAACTTATATTCATGTTTTCATTCAAGTATTTCTTATTTTGTGTTCTAATATTTTATGAATAATTAATATTGATTGATTTGATAGATTAATTTATTGTTGATTATTCTATAGTTATCCATAATTGTCATCAAGGATTAGTACAAGTACCAAATAGGCTTTTTATGAATTTACATATTTAACTTATAAGAAACAAAAAAAAACTAAATTATGTAGTTGTAACTATCTTAATTATTTAATTTGGGGTCTAGTCTTTTTCATTAAGCTTATTGCTATCATTTAATTAATATGGAATATTATCATACCTAATTAGTTAATGGTAAGTTAGTTTGAATAAATTAAATTAGCAAAATTTGAGACTTATTATGGCTATCCTAATAATCGTGAAAATTATTTCTTTTAGACCAATGATCAATGTCACAATTATATGAGATCTTTCCTTTGAATCTAAGTCAAGTACTATTGAATTTCTTACTTTTATATTCAGTTGATTTATTTTGATTCTTTGTTAAATTAATCAATCATAAGCCCCCACTTTGTTTTGTTAATTGAAATTGAGAAATTAGTTTTTGAGTGTTTCAGTAACTCGATTAATGGCTATAAGCAAATATCTATACTCTTATAACTAATTTGGTAATTGTTGTATTAACACCTATTAAACCATTAGAAGCATATAAGGATTAGATTATGATAGCTAATAAGAATAAATTGATAGCACAAAAAATAAGTGCATAAAACAAAGAAAAGAGTGACAAAAGTAGTGATTATGAGTAAAAGAGTGGAAAAGCATAGTGTTGAGTAATGAGGGAAAAATTCTGATAACAGGAACATTTTTAGAGAGAAAAAAAGAGTCATTGCATTGGCTAAAAAAAGTAAAATTAAGAGTGCGATGTTAGTAAGGTAGCGACAACTTGTACTATTTTATAAAGATGTTTATTTTTTAACTTACAATCTTTACCCTTTTTTGCCTAATGTCATTGTTTCTTTCTTGTAGGAATTCACGAATTTGTTTTGTGAGGAATTACCATATGGTTTACCTCCTTTAAGACGTATTGAGCACCAAATAGACTTTGTTCCATGTTTATCAATTCCTAATAAGCCAACTTATAATTCTACCCTTGGAGAGTCTAAGGACATTCAAAGGCAAGTTAATGTGGTGATACAAAAAGGGTTTATGAGGGAGAGTCTTATCCTATGTTTAATTCCTATTATTTTGGTGCCTAAATAGTGTGAAATATAATTCATATATATAGATTGTCGAGCCTCCAATATTATCATTGTAAATTATAGATAACTTATCCCTAAATATAGATGATATGCTTGATGAACTGTATGGTTTATTTGTTTTTTCTAAAATTGATTTAAAGAATGGCTATCATCAAATTTGTATGAAAGAGGATGGTGAATGAAAAGTACATTTAAAATATAATTTGGTTTTAGTAATTAGCAATGTTGTTTGGGTGTACTAATACACTTAGTATCTTTATGAGATTAATAAATAATGTTTTGAGACCTTTAATTGGAAAATTTGAAGAAGTCTACTTCGATGACATTTTAATATGTAGTAAAAATCTAAATGATCATGTTGAACATTTGTGTGTTATTTTTTATGCTTTAAGAGAGCAAAAGTTGTATATTAATTTTAAGAAATGTGCATATTATATGGAGTTCATTGTGTTTCTTGGCTTTATTATGAGTTCGCTTGAAATGAGTCTAAATGAACAAAAGGTTAAGGTAACTAGGGAGTGGCCTATACCTAGGAATGCAAATGTGGTAAGGAGTTTTCAAACTTTTATAGAAGGTTCAAAGAGTTTTTTATATATGCACTTTTAAATGAACTTATTAAAAAGAATGTTACATTTAAGTAGGGTAATGTACATGAAAAGTCTTTTTAATACATTGAAAGATAAGTTAACTAATACACATTCATTATGTTTGACTAACTTTGATAAAGCTTTTAATATTGAGTATGATGAATTAGGTATTGGTATAGGAGGTGTTTTGATGCAACAATCCAAAACAATCACTTATTTTAATGAAAATTTTAGTAGGATAGTATTAAATTACATTACTTATGATAAAGAGTTGTACGTGTTGGTGAGAACTCTACAAATATGGCAACACTACTTAAGGCCAAAGGAATTCATCATACATTTAAAACATGAAAGCTTGGAATTTTTGAAATCCTAAGGTAAGCTTAAAGAGACACGCTAAGTGGTTAAAGTTCACTGAAATGTTTCCTTATGTAATTAATATAAGAAAGGGAAGGAAACCATTATTGCTAATGCATTGTCTAGGAGCTGTACATTGCTTATTACATTGCAAACTAAATTGATAGGTTTTAAAATTATTAAAGATTTGTATGTTAATATGTTGATTTCAGCCAAGTGTGGATTATATGTAATAAGTGTTCATATGGTGAGCATTTTAGGAATACTTGTTTACTATTTAAGAAACATAAACTTTGTGTGATTTTTTATACATAAGTTGCTTATTAGGGAGACTCGTAATGGCAATTTAACAGGAAATTTTGGTGTGCAAAAATGTTTGATATATTGCATGAGCATTTTTATTGGCCAACATAAAAGGTAGTATGTAATTTTTTATGATAATATTATAATAAAAACAATTTAAATCTAAAGTTTTGCTATATAACTTATAGACACCTTTGCCTATACCTATTAGATTGATATATTTATGGACTTTATGTTAGGTTTTCCCAAGTCTTAAAGTGGTAAGGACAACATATTTCTTATTATTGATAGGTTTAGTAAAATGTCAAATTTTATTGCTTGTTTTAAAACTAATAGTGGAACACATATTACTAACTTATTCTTTAAAGAGATAGTATGTTTACTAGTTTGCCTAGAAAAATAATAAGTGATCAAGATGTTAAATTTTTAAGTCACTTTAGCATAATTTATAGAATAAACTTTAAACTAAACTCTTGTTTTGTACTATTTCTTATCCTAAAATGGATGGAAAAACTGTTGTAGCTAATACGACTACTTTGTTGTTTGTTATCATTCAAAAGAATTTGAAACATTAAGAGAAGTGTTTACCACATTTTGAGTTTAAACATAATCATTTTGTTAATTCGACTGGTTTTTACTCTCCTTTTGAAATTGTGGATGACTTTAATCATTTAACAACTTTGAATATATTACCTTTAACTACTAATGGACATACCAATTTAGATGGTAAGCATAAGAGAGATTTTTGTTAGGGATTTACATGCTAAGGTTCTTGCTAACATAAAGAGAAAGAATGAGCAACATGTAAGGTAAGCAAATAAGGGGCTAGTTAAGGTTGTATTTGAACTAGGAGATTGAGTCTAGGTTCACTTAAGGAAGGAGTGGTTTCCTACTCAAAGAAAATCCAAGTTACTACCTCAAGGAGATGGACCTTCCCAAGTGATAAAGAATATTAACAACAATGCCTACAAGCTTGACTTACTAAGTGGTTGTAGTAAAATGAGAGTTACTTTTAATGTTTCTAATTTGTCTTATACAATATAAGTGATTTGAGGATGAATCCGGTCAAAGAGGGAGGGAATGATAGAGATTTAAGTTCATAAATCTAAGCATTCTCAACATCCTTTGTAAGGAATTGGAGGTCCAATGATATGATTAAAGACCAAGATCATGAAGTAAGAATTACAAGGTTAATTTGTAAATTTAAAGGTAAAGTGGAGGTTGTTCGTGAAGACATTAATATGTTTTCAAGATGATCATGTTTCTGCAATATAAAGGAGTGAATATATGTTAAACATGAGGAACCAAACTTTGAAGGCTTAAATTCACATTTTCGTTAGGCCCAATTCGTATATTAGATGTATTATGTGTTGTTTAGTAATGTTTAGTTATATCATGTCTTAGTTCACCTGTTTTCTTATTTATTTCAGAGATCACCTTTAACAAAGTTTTTTTTAGATTTTAGTTTATTTCCTTTTTATTTATGACTCCTATATAATATAAAATATTTTTCCCAATCCATACAAGTAACATTCGGATTCTAAACAAAACTAAATAAAGTTTACATTTATGTATTATATTCATCATATCAATACTACGAATTTTAGGGGGTTTTCTCATATTTTGTGACTGTTTCTTTACCTAAAAACTAAATATGATCGTATTAAGGCAATTTGTCGCAATAAAGGCTTACAATGTCAATTCTAATCAATAGGTTTGGTTGGGTTCAAAATCTTTCTTATTTTCCAATTCAATCATATATTCCATATTTAGTTTGGATTTTAATCTCTACATAGCTTAGCTTCTTATCATATTGTCATATGTAGTTGTAGGGAATAGGAACTCTATGTATACCTTTGCACTCATGCTATTAATTCCACAATATATATCAAGTAACGACTCGAGATATACGTAAATGAGTGCTACCATATAGATAGGTTCATAAAAGTTTATGATAATCTCTTACAACTATTTAGAGAATAAAAATTCTAGCCAAATAACACATATAAGGAAATTCATCCCCCGAAAAAAGACTTATGTCTAGTAGGCCTATGGAAAATAGGAGAAAACATAAATATGAACTGGAGAGACTAAAGACTCCTCATAAGTTATAAAAAAGGGAAATTCTAATTATGTAGAAAACATGGTAAAATTAATCATAAAAAAAGATCCTCTAAAGGCATATAGAATACTCCACTTTCTTCTAGTCAAGTTGGAGGTGAGGTTAGACTTACCTTAATATATGTTTACCATATATGTTTATTACATAATTACCTTATTGATGTCATATGAATATTAGATAGTCCATTATACTTATGGGAGATACAAAAATAAGAACATCATCTTATTCTCAAGCCCATAGCTCAATTTCCAATTACAAAAATAATGAAGTGGAGCTGAGGTAAGATTGACTTAAATGTTTGTTTACCATATACATATATTACATGAATACCTTATTCTTATTTTTTAATTATTGCACTATCTAATACACCTTATAAAACATGTGGAGATCACACCTATCTACACCCATTCGACATCAACTCTAACTATGATGATATTAAGAAAATTATGTCAAATGTTCCAAACACTATTCAACTTTCATTCCAAGTAAGAGGGTTGTGGTAGAAAGGTATCTTAAGTATAAAACCATGTTAATTGCAAAAGCAAGTTTCAAAATGAAATGTTGTATAAAATCTAATGAATAAGCAATTACCACTAAAATTAGAAGTCAACAAAGTGTGAATGACAATTAGTTGTTATTTTAGTTGAATAAACTTAAGTTAAAATAAACTTGTTTTAGGGCTTAATTGTCTATAAGCAAACTTATTTTAGTTAAATAAATTCTTGTTAGTTGCATTTTCTTTTGGGAGTAAATTGTCAAAAAGGATAACTAATCCTTTTTTGTATATAATGAATGTAATTTATAGATTATGAACCTTATTGTATGAAATATTAACTTTTACTTTGCAAATTTGATGGAAGAAAGACTAACAAATGAATATTAGGCCATAATTGAGGCTTTGTTCTCACTTACTACTTATTAAATTTTTCTTTTTTTATCTCTGAATTTTTCAAGTAAATCTTATTTATAAATATTATCAATTACATCTTAGTATGATATAGTGTAAAAAAACAAGGGTATTGTTAGCTACTATTGTAATTTGATTATATTTCATATTGCGAAGAAGATTAAAAAAATGTTATAACTTATTATTCTAGATTTTCTAAAACTTATTAACATTATCTTCATCAAACCAAATAGACTTATAATTTTAGACTTTTAGTAGTTTAAACTAAATTGTCAATCAATAAAATTGTAATATGGACATTCTGTCCATAAATTTCAAATAAGCATACAAGATGGTAAAGTAAGAGTGTAAAATTTTCAAAGATATAAGCCTAATCATTTACTGTAAAATCATACATGAGTATTTTAACAAGCATCATAACTAATAAACTTCATGAGCTGCTTTTAGAGAATAGAATTTATGGGTTATTATATTATATAATCAAGCTTATAATCATCTACGTGTCAATTTCTATTGTATTCCAATTTAATGATTTCGAATCAAAGATATTGTATAAAAAAGTTATTTCCTTATTCCGATTGGTTTGTGGTAGAAAGTTAGGAATCAAGAATTCAGTTATACTAATTTTTGCATTGGTCCTACAATATCATTTTATGGACAAGTACTTATATCGTTAGCCCCAATGGTTTTAAGAGCAAACAGGAAGACAATAATAGATATCATCATTAAAATAATGAAATATGCCATTAACATCTTTTCATCTACATGTTTTCATTTTTAGCAAGCCTAATCTCTTACTCCATTTTCTTTTTTTTTTCCTTCTAACTCAATTATTTCATCTATTCCTCATATTTCAATCTTTTAATATCTTCTTAATGTACTTCTTTATCTTTGATTATTGATAAGCCATAGCTAATTGTTATTTTAAGTTATCATTTTCAATCATTAATTTGTAAATAATATTAGCAACTCTATCTGTGAATATGTCATCATGCCAACAAAAGAACTTGCAAATTTGAACTTTATAACAATCACTAAAACATACATTTATTAATATAATTAACTTATGTTCCAATTTTTCAAATTATAAAAGATATTTCTTTTTC
>JANIIA010047948.1:0-11502 GCA_027478495.1 Erythroxylum alaternifolium
CTATTTTTATGTGTAAAAAAAAAATCACATTTTCACAAATGCAATGAGCATGAGGTATGTCTGTCGCTACTTCTCTCATTGGTCTTCTCATAGACCCGTTTCCCTGATCCGACCCGTTAGGTGGGACCGGGATGTTACATGCTCACCTCTCTCTTGCTTAATTTTTGCAGATTTTCCTCCTTCGATGGCTCCAAAAAAGCTTGTAACCTGGAAACTAACTGACCAACTATGTCTTCAAGCCTCTGGAGAAGGTAAACTAGATATAGTGGCCACTTTTCATGACTTCCCTATTTTTCAGAAGAAGAAGGTATGCGATTTCGGGACTTTAAGGATAGAGAATTAATGCCTCCTAGGTACTTCGATTTTGAACTATTAGAAACTCTAGGATTAAGGTGTAACATTGAAAGATTGACTACGAATATTGTTTGAGGTCATTTAATTCGTTATGATGTACTGATATATCCCATGATAACTGTAGAATTTTTCACCGCTGTGCACCACAATCCTAATGTGGATACATTCTGGTTTAGGTTAGGTAGCCATGTTTAAAAACTTGATTATACTATCATTCATGCGCTTTTTAGCTTATTGAACAACAAAGTTTTGAATGATCATTATTATTTTTGTGTGGATGATTATTGCAAAATTCTTACGAGCAAAAACAATTTTAACTCTAGGAATGCACTTAGCACTTTGATTCATAGTACCGAGCGCTTAATTCTTTATAAGTTTATTTGCTTAATGGTTTTTAACAAAACTGAAAGCAATAAGTGCTCAGTTAAGGAACTTTTCTCCTTTGTTGTATAATTCGTAAAACCAAAATAAATACCCCTTATCAGATTTTTTTATCTATTACAAGTTACGCTAGTAAGAAAAGCTCATATTTTAAGGCCCTATGAAAGTTGGGAAGGCTATGGACGGTGACCATCAATCCACATCCTCTTCGAAGGAGGATGAAGGGGGGCAGGAGTGTGAGGAGGAGTCTTCTGAAGCTGAGAGTGAGGATGGAACGAGTAGCGGATTTGATTCCTCGGAGACCCCTGTAAAGAAAGATTTGACTGCTCAGAAGGTGGTTGACAAAATGCTAGCCACAAATGAGATAACTCCTCCACAACCCAAACCAAAGTCGTCATTTGTGAGTCTTTTTAAACATAATAGAGAACCAACAAAAGGCATCCCTCTAGAATGCTGGGAGGTGGATTAGGTTGTTCGGTTAGATGCGGAGGATTTGGTTCCGATAGAAAGGGATTGGGGTTACTCCCTAGTGGGGTGCTTCATTAGTCGTTCCCCATAATAAAGGATGGATCATCTTCCAATTTGACTCGGAGGATGATTGAACAAGTGTGTTAGCAGGAGGGCCGTACCAGGTCTTTGGGATTTCGTTGATTCTAAAGAGATTAAGGAAGGGTTTTAATTTTGACCACCAAGATTTCATACAACTGCCCATCTGGATTAAACTCCCGAATGTGCCTTTTGACGAGTGGAATGGTAGAGCGTTGTCTAAGATGGGTTCAAAAGTGGGGAAACCTATATGTACCGATCAGGTCACGGGTAATTGAACTCGTATTGGTTTTGCTCGTTTCTTGGTTGAAGTGGACGTTTCCAAAAAGCCAGTCACTAGTTTTGAGGTTAACATGGACGATGACTTCTGCTTTACTCAATCCGTCATCTTTGAAACTTTCCCAAACTATTGTTATCATTGTAAACTCTTTGGTCACAATCCCTTTGTTTGCAAGCAACTGAATAATAAGAAAGAGCCTTCTAGTTTTGATGGGGAAGGGAATGTATTGAAGAATGATGAGAATAAGGCAGGGGGCACAGAGGTTAACGAAGATCCGAACTGTTTAGCTCAGGGTTCAGTTGCAAGCCCGACTGAAGTAGTGAATCATGAGGCGAGTAGATCTGAGGGCGGAGTGGCACCTTCGAACGCAGTGGTTATGTAGACAAAGAAATCTCATCCTTCATCAAGCACAGGCACAGTTCCTGAGGTTGCTGTAGCAGAGAGGATGTTAAAGGCAGTGAGTAAGAAACCAGCTTCTACACGACAATCAGACTTAGTTGACAAGGGGGAGGGAGCACAAAATCAAAAACGAATACAACCAGGTCTCTTCACAAAAGAAGTGGTAGGGGCCCGCAAATTATTCGAAAGTATTACTACAATGGGGAGAATGATGTTCACAGTAGTCCTGCTCAGGGTGGGACACTGGAGCTATCTGATAGGGTTCTGTTGGCTGAACTAACGCTTGGACAGGAGGGCGTCCTACTTTCAGAGGTTCCCTATAGTAATATAAAGGAAGGGAAGAATGCAGTACCAAAAACAGGGACTAGGAAACAGGGTGCTTTGGAAACTCATGATTAGATGCAGTCAAACACCATTGTGCAAAAGCGGGGGTCAGGTTCTCTCTTAGGTGGTAAAGCAGGGGTGAATAAAGGAAAAGGAGTACTTTTGGTAGATAATAGCTTGGGGGTTCAGCGTCATAAAGTTATGACTGAGGATTTACTTGACGTACAGACTGCTCGACACTTAGGAAAAGAATCTAAAGCTTTCGCTAGCCAACCAAAACCGCAGTACAGTAAATCAGTGGAGGCCGGACCTTCTAGAGCAGAGAACATAATTCACAATAAGGGGGGTTGCCCCTACTTCTCGGGGACAAGGGCCTACTCACACAAACAAAAGTGCTGCTATGGATAAAAGAAAGAGCTCAGGGGGCCAGACAGTCCACTCCTCTGCTTCATGAAACTGTTTTGCTGGAACGTCCGAGGGTTAAACAAGCCCTTGAGATAAAATACTGTTGCCACTTTGATCAAGCAGCAGGATGTAAATTTGCAGGATTATTGGAAACTAAACTCTCAGTGGAGAGGCTTCAACGTTTGATAACTAATAAATTTCCTCATTGGCAATTCAGTCATAATTTGAGTGACATCGCAGGAGGTAGAATGTGTCTTATATGGGATCCGATTTTCTTTACATGTCAGGTAGTAGTAGTGGGGGAACAGTACATTCATTTTAAAGTTCAATGCTGTACTACTCAACTTATGTTTACAGTCACTGTAGTGCACGAACTGTACAGTGTAGGTAAAAGAAGGGAGTTATGGCAGAATTTGGAGCATTTGGGAATAGACACGGAGGCATTGTGGCTTCTTATGGGAGATTTTAACTGTATCAGTTCTGCTAATGAACGACTGGGATGTCAGTCCCCTTCTGCTTATCTTTTAAATGACTTCCTGAATTTTTGAATGAACCTTCGACAGGACGACGCTCCTTACCGTGGGGAATTTTTTACTTGGCATAAGAAGCAACTATGGGCTAAACTAGACCGTGTTCTTATTAATCAAGCTTGGGGAGCCAAAGGTCACATATGTTCAGTTCATTTCTTGGACATGCGGGTGGATTCAGATCACTGTCCCTTGGTTGTGGCTTTTATGGATTTCACTCCAGGGGGAAAAAAATCTTTTAAGTTCTTCAACATGTGAGTGAATCATCCTTCATATTAGGATATTCTCGACTGTGGGTAGGACATACCAGTTATAGGCACAGCACAATATTACCTCTGTACCAAATTAAAAGCTTTCAAGCATCCTCTCTAGGAGCTGAATCAAGTAACCTATGAGCATATCTCTCAAAAAGCCAGTGAAGCTTTAGCAGATTTTCAACTAGCTTATAAAACCTTGCTTACTCGGCCCCATGATGTTGAGCTGAGTCACGAGGTTACTCTGAAAAAGAAACGGGTTGATTTCCTTATGGATGCTGAACGCTCTTTTTACCAGCAAAAGGCCATATGTACCCATCTTTTGGAAGCAGACAATAATACCAAGTATTTTCATGGGATTGTTAACGAGGGACTATTGTTGGACTTCGATATGCAGGCTCACTTGATGGCCCCCATTCTGGAAGATGAAATAAAAAGAGCATTACATGATATTAGGTCAGACAAATCCCCAGGGCCGGATGGATACACGTCGGCCTTCTTTAAGCATTCTTGGACTGTGGTTGGACAGGAAGTCACTAGGACAGTGCAGGAGTTCTTTGCTTCGGGTTGTTTGCTGAAACAGATTAATCACACTATAATGACACTCATACCGAAGAAACGGACAGATCTACAAGCAGAGGACTTCAGACCTATTGCTTCTTTAAATGTGATTTATAAGGTCATCACCAAAATTTTGGCAACACGCATGAGTAGAGTGGTAAATAAAATAGTGGATCCAGCACAGGCGGCGTTTATCCCGGGTCATTCTATGCTTGATAATGTATACCTGGCCCAAGAATTGGTGAGGGGCTACACTCGGAAATGCATATCTCCCCGATGCATGTTGAAAATTGACCTGACTAAAGCCTATGATACCATCTCCTGGACTTTCCTGAGGGATACGTTGGAAGGGCTACAATTCCCTACTCGGTTTATTCGTTGGATCATGGCCTGTATCACTTCAGCCACGTATTCGGTAGCCATCAATGGCACTCTCCACAACATGTTTCAAGGTAAACTAGGATTAAGACAGGGTGATCCGATGTCCCCTGTCCTCTTTCCTTTATGCTTGAAGTATTTATCTCGACTTTTGAAAGTGAAAAATGCTGGTACCGATTTTAATCACCATCTGAAGTGTCACCAACTGGGCATAACACACTTTGCTTTTGCAGATGATTTAATGCTATTTTCCCGAGGGGATTATATGTCTGTTCAAATGCTTTTGAACTCCTTAGCAGAGTTGAATGCTAGTGCAGGACTGCGGGTGAACCCTACTAAGTCTAATATATATCTTGCTAGTGTTTTTAGACGGGAGAAAGCTGACATCCTTGAGATGGTTGCTTACACACTGGGTGACTTTCCTATCCGTTGCCTTGGGGTTCCTTTAGCCCCCACGAAAGTATCAGTTTCATAGTTCTCGGTTTTGTTGGATACGGTAGAATCATACATCAATGCTTGGAATGGGAAAACGTTTTCTTATGTTGGCCGCTTGGAATTAATATGCGCCAGTCCTATAGGGAGTCCTATCTTTTTGGCTTCAATCCTTTCCGATACCGGCTACTATTGCTGAGCGTCTCACCTCCATCTGTTAAATTTTCCTATAGGGGGTCGACACTACCGGGTGGCATGGGATATTTTGTGTGCTCCGAAGAGGGAGGGGGGATTGGATTTAAGAAATATCAAGACTTGGAATTCAGCTTTGTTGTCCAAGGTGTTGTGGAACATTCATGACAAGGAAGACTCTTTATGGGTCCGCTGGGTACATACAGTCTATCTAAAAGGGAGGTCAGTATGGGAATGGCAGCCACATGTACGAGACTCAGCCCTTATGAAAAGGTTAGCACAAATACGAGACACACTGCTTCTTCATCTGGGAGGCCGTATGGGACTGGAACAGGGACTGTAGACCTTGTGCACTAATGGCATGCTCTCTGCACAAAAAGTATATGAATAGATACGGATTAAGCACTCTACCTAACTGTAGATGAATTTTATTTGGAAACGCTATATTCCCCCTAAATTTTCCTTCATAGCCTGGATGAGCTGTCGTGACAGATTACCTATGAAAGATCATCTACATTTCTTGGAGTTGGACCACACTTGCTGTTTCTACAAAACTGAACTTGAAACAATCACTCATTTATTTTTTCGGTGTTCCATAACAGGCAGAATATGGAATAATATTCGATCTTGGCTGGGCCTGAGGCGCATAATGTCCTCCCTCTCAAGTGCAATCAAATGGATCCGACGGGACTACCCTGGAGCAAGACTACGGAGCAAAGCCGCTAGATTGGGCCTACTGTGCATGCTCTATACCATCTGGAAAACTCGGAATGCGGCCTTCATGGAATCTACAGATGTTGCAATAATTGATGTCGTCCATAGGATTAAACTGGTGGTGTATAAAATATTATATCGGCTATATCCAGACGAACTGATATCCTTTTGATGGAGTAAACAATACTAGACCATGGAAACCTTGTTGAAGCCACGGCGGGTATTGACGCTGGCCGAATGGGATACGATGGTCCAGGGTGATGAAGCTCATGCCTTCATCTATGGAGGAGATGTCAGTTCTTTCTGTTGGGGCTAAAACACGTACACTGCAGATGGAAGTGGGACAGTGGGCATCATCCTGTTGGGGAATTTGGTTGACCCCCTGGCCGATGACGTGGATGGAGGCATAGGCGCGGCTGGAGTCCGTTATGCCAGGTGGCGGTGCTGGCCACCTTATTTTTCTAACCTAGTTTGCTCATTTTGTAAGTACTCCTTGTAGGGAGCTCTCCTGTTAATATGATGATACCGGAGTTTCTGTTTGGATTTTTTAGTTGAAATGGCCAGTGCTAGATGGAGATAGGAAGAAAATGTTTTGATCGCAAGCTTGTTGTTCCCCTCACCACTGGATGCTGACTACCGCATACGGGAATGGCAGTCTACGTGCATGGTACTGTTCTTCTGCATGGTACTGTGCACGTGGTACTGCGCATGTTAACTGTATACGTGGCAGTTCCTCTACGCCCCTACATGGCACTGTTCCTGCATGGAATTGTTCACATGAGACACATCTGCTACTGGAAACTTTAACTCTGACCCACTGCTAGAACCTCATCATCCAAACTTCTGTTGGGAATTGCTGACTGAATTCCACTGCCATAATACTGTACATCGCCAATGACATTTTCCCGCAAAGTTACTGTTCACCGACGGTGATACTGTTCATTTTAAGTGCCTTGCCACTTGCAAACTGATCATTAGATGACTATGGACCATGTGTATAGTACTTCTACTTTGCGATGTATCTGGGAATACAGTTCTTTTATTTTTGGGCTGTGATTCTTGATGTAATGGGGCACGGGTTTTATTGCCTTTTTCGTAATGGGCTTTTTTAGATCCTTAGGGATTATTTCTCTTGTTTGTTTGTACTCCTGCCCATAATCTGTAAGGCGTGTTGTCTACTTCTTTTGAAGGTCGGAGTACGCCCCATAGAACCATGTACAGTCACATTTTTGGTATAATACATTTACATTTTACTAAAAAAAAGAAAAGCTCATATTTTGGCATCACATGCATATTACTGTTTTGACTTTATATTATAATCTTGATGTCTATAGTGTGTGTATGGCTAGATATGATATGTTTAACATATCTTATTTAGGATATTATGAAATTTTGGAGCCCCATTCTATGGAGCTCCGAAATCATTAGACGCGCACTGCAATAAAGAATAGGAAGGGCAAAGATGCAACCACTTCTTGACCATCCACATCTTAGGTGCCCCTGGAGCCCCAAAAAGAAGCAGTTGAAGAGAAACCAACCATAGTAGTAGAGTTCAACAAATTCTAGCAAATCCTTAACTAAATGGCCTCTAACCATCAGCAAATGATATTGAAAATTAACGAGCTCGTCACCCAGATGTGACAGGTCCATAAGGAGCAGTGGTATATCACTAAGAAATTCCTCAAGTTCATCTAAATGAAGAACATTGAAGTCCCTTCTCCTACACCTTCGCCATAACAATCTCCATAAGCTTTCTAACCCTTCACTTTTTACGTTGTTTTATTTACCTTGTTAGTTGTTTTGTCTGTTTATTTAGTTTAATGTTATTTTACCATATTTTGTCGTTGACTTGTCACATTGAGGACAATGTGTCATCTAAATGTGGGTAGAAGACATTTTCTTTGCCAATTGCATTATTTTAGTTTGCTTTAGTCACTATTTGCATTTTGTGTTTTAGGCATATTAGTTTGTTTTATGTTGTTTTGTGTTAAGCAACGGAATAACACTTGAATCATTTTGATTTGTTTTGCCATGAGATTTTGTCATGCTAGTGGAATGATATTGAATGCATGCTTGAACTTAGATTAGGCTACTTGAGTAGAGAGTGAACCATGTTGAGTGATGAAAAGAAGTTCGTTATATAAGCTTACTCATAATTTGACGCTTGAACAAGGAGGATTGAGCCTATATGACTACATCTATAGTCATTTTATTTCTTTGTTTGTGTGATGCTTCGTTGGCTTATTACCTTCAGAACTTGCTTCAAATCGTTTTGGGTCTACTGGATGCATGCTTAATAGAGATGATTAAGGCCCTTTTTGTGTTAACCTTTGGCTTAAATGAGCTACCTTTTATTATCCCTTGCTACTCTCATTGAGCTTTAACCATTTTGATTCTTGAAAACACCTCACATTTGAAAAACCAAAACCCCATAAACCTACCTATTCACAAGCTTAGTGTAGTTTTAAGTGATGCATTAGTTTGAGATTTTTGGTATAATTTTTTTCTGAGATGAGATGAGTGATACATTTTCTTGAATCATATTGTATTTAGTTGCTATTTTGTTCATTGTTTCTTCCATTTTATAAAAAGAAGAGAAAAAAGAAAAAAGAGAAAAAGAAAAGTAAAGGAAAAGGAAGAACATTTTAGTAGCATCAATAAGTGTAGAGTAGTAGTATATTTCACACTTTTGTATTTCAGAAATATGTTTGGTTATCCCTTTGTCCACTTATTACTTTACAAATGCTTGTGTTAAACCTTTTACTCCCTTTTACCCACTTTAACCATTATCATATTACAACCCGAAGCAAGTCCTTTTAATCTATTTATGCATGCAATCATCGTAGAGGAGAATTGGTGTATTAGCAAGCCTATGGTAGTGTAGTTTCCTATAGGGAGCTTGAGAAAAACACTAACCATTAAACACTTGAGAGAAATGAGTGAAACCGTAAGGAAAATTCATTTTGCATCTATACTTATCTTTGAGTGATGGTGCCATAATTTTAGTTTGCTTATGTACACTAATGAAAAGTAGTCATGATATGTGTAGTAGCTTTACATTTGAGTTGGCCAAAATTTGAGGGACTGCATGTCTTGAGCTTTGCAAAAATGAAGTGATGGAATTGATTACCTATGTTTGATTTTCCTTGAGGAAAAAAAAAGATTTAAGTATGGGGAAGTTCATATTGTGCATTAGTGTGTGTTTTTCTAAGTATTTGGCATGTGTTTCCTGCATAATAGGTTATTATTGATGTGTTTTTAGACTTATTTTGTGTGCTTTTGTTTAGCTTGATCTTCATTGTTGTTCTTTTATGTTTGATGTTGATTTATAGTAAGAATTGATCGTTTAGATGAAGAAATTGAGGGTGGCCACTTTTGTGATTAAGTTAGAGACCAAGAGAAAAGAAGAGAAGTGGAGGAATTATAATAAAAGAACCCATGATCATGGGAATCATGCTAATTCCCACAATAATGGGATACATAGCTCGAAGATACACATAAGGTTCACTTATTTTTTAGGTTTTTATGACTATATAAGGATATAAACCCTTAGGGATGAGGGGATGATTAGTGGAGACTTGCCTCCTTGAGTAAAAACATAGGTTTAGAGTCTTGAGAGAGGTAGAGAATCAAGGTTTTTTCATTCTAAATTGGGAAAAGAGCACACCAACGCTATATTTTCTAGATTCGGGTAAAGAAAAGGAGGAGTTTGCTTCATCTAGTTTTATTTTGTTTTTCTCTTTTAGAATTTTTATTATGGATTATTTGATTGTTGGGTAATTTGTGCAGGGTCGTACAATGACAATTGGCATTCTATAGACCTACATTCATTAAGTTAATTAATTAATTAAAGAGAGACATTGGCTAATTATTTGATTACGCATAGGATAACTTCATAACCAGTCGAATTAGTGGATTGATTTTGTAGATTAAGAGATTGCTTTATCATCTCCATTTAATTTGGCCAGGGACAATTAATTACACCTTGAGAGATGGTCGTTAATACATTAGGACATCTTATGTCAGACACAATTCAATTAACAAAATAGTAGGGAGATAATATAGGGAAAAAGTGATCTCTAATTATTAGAATCTTGAATTCCAAGTTTCTGCACTTTTGCGTTATCAATTGTTAATTATTAGTTGTTTGATTTAATTTAACCTTCCAGTTTATTTCTGTAAAAATTTTGTTTCTTAACCAAAGAGCAACCTGAATTAAGTGGTACCTAAGTATAATCCTTGTGGGATCAATATCTGCTTTTTACTACAAGTTACAACCTGTACACTTACGGTTTTGAACATAAAACTAGTTTGTTTTGCAATCAACACCTAGCAACCATGCAAACATGTTGTTTCTCACCAAAGGTGCCTAACGACCTTGCCAACAGGTTGTTTTGCTCACTGACGGTGCATAAAGATCAAGCTAATGGGTTATTTTTCCTACCATAGGTGTGTCAATGGACTGTTTTCTTATCAAAGATGCCCAGAGATCATGCCAATAGGCTCTTTTGGCCCATCGAAGGTGCCCAATGATAATGCCACAGGACTTTTGTATCACCGAAGCTATCCTATGATAGTGCCAATGGGTTGTTTTCTAAACAAAGCTACCCAGCGACCATGGTAATGGTATGTTTTGCCCACTGAAGATGTGCCAAAGACTTTTTTTTATTTAAGGCACCCATCGACTGTGCCATCAGGCTTTTTCCTCATTGAACATACTGATTGATTGTGTCAACGAGTTGTTTTGCCCACTGTGGGCACCCAGCGACCATGCCAATAGGTTGTTTTGCCTAACAGAGGTGTGTCAATAGGCTATTTTCTCACTGAAGGTGCACAACGACCCTTCCAATGGGCTATTTTTCATCGAAAATACTGAGTGACTGTGTCAACAAGTTGTTTTGATCACCGAATATGCACAGTGACCATGCCAACTGGTTGTTTTGCCTACGAAAGATGTGCCTAAGGGTTGTTTTGTTTACCAAAGGTCCTCAATGACCATGCCAACAGGTTATTTTTCCCATCAAAGATGTGCCAAAGGGTTGTTTTTTCACCAAAGGAGCCTAACTACCATGCCAATGGGCTCTATTACCCATCAAAGATGCCCATCAACAATGCCAATAGGCTATTTTCTCACCAAAGGTGTCCAATGACCATGCCATTGGGTTGGTTTCTCACCAAAGGTGCCTAGGGACGATGCCAACAGGTTGTTTTACCCATCAAAGATGCACCAAAGGGTTGTTTTCTAGTTGAAGTGACACAACCACTGTGCCATCGAGTAATTTACTCGTCAAATGCATTGAGCGTTTATGTCAAAGGGTTATTTTACTCAATCAACGTGCCTAGCAATCATGCCAATTGGTTTTTTTGCCCACTAACAATGTGCCAACGGGCTATTTTCTCATTAAAGGACCCTAATAACTATGCCAATTGGTTGTTTTCTCACCGAAAGTGCCTAGAGATCATATCAATGGACTATTTTGCCCATCGAAGATGGCTAATGTGAATGTCAAAAGGCTCTTTTCTTATAAAAAGTACCCTGCAAATGAGTTGTTTTATGAACAAAGTTATCGAGTTACCATCCCAACAGGTTGTTTTGCTTATGAAAGGTACCCAACGATCATGCCAACTAGTTGTTTTGCCTACTATAGGTGTGCCAATGGACTGTTTTTGTAACACCTCACTCCCGCTGAACCCGGACCCGATATCGATAGTGATACCCGAGTCCGTGCCCCGCGAGGGTGACGTGTCACATCAC
>JANIIA010047999.1:0-11500 GCA_027478495.1 Erythroxylum alaternifolium
GGCAGTTCGATTTAGTGTGGATCTCGAACGACTGTCCACTATATTGGACCAAGTGACCCGTATGAAGCAAGAGAGCCCCTATGGCTATAGTCTATGGGTAAGGGGTCTATTATAGGGTCTTTTGTCAGTCCTCCACTATTATTTGTGATTATGATGATTATATGACATGATATTGTTATGGGAAATGCATGCATGTTTATGAAAAAAAGGTCATAATGTTATGAAATTGAATTATGGATGTAATACATTATAAATATATACATATATATGTATCATTTTAAGTCCTTAGGAGAGCATAACATAACCATAGTAGTCATTCACTCAACAAGGTCTAACTCCCCTCAACTATTTTTTCAAGATCTTCTTTTCAAATTTCTTTTAACAAGGAACTTTGTTAGTCTTCTTCCTCTCTGATAATTAGATGTATGTTTGTTAGTGACCTTTGACTGTAGAGTAGCAGTAGTCTTGTATATATTGGATTTTCCTTGTATTAACTATCTTAATATTGTAGCACATTGAGTATTGTATATTGCTAGAACTATTTGATTATTATCAGTATGAGTTTGATTATTTTGAAATCTCATCTTTACTATGAATATAGGGATTTGATGGAATTTTAGGTTTGCTAAGGGTCCAGTAAACATTAATTTTACTATTAATTTAGCACTGATCACGGTCTAAGGTTAGGTCGTGACAAAGTTGGTATCAGAGCTCTAGGTTTAAATTTGAGTTGCTAGGTTAATCAGAATGGAATCAAATTTCTTTTTGAACTACTATGACATTATGATCATGATTGTTTAAAATCATTGTCTTTACTTCCGTCCTTTCATAGTACTACTACAAATTTTATCGTAACTAAAGACTTCCCTTGTTCTTTGATCATAAAGAGAAAAGAAGGGTGTTGGGGCTTATGATTGTCATTTCCAATATTTTCTTCTTCTTCTTTCTATTCTTTTTAATAAACTACTTAGAAGCCTCACTAACTCCAGGAGACTAAATTTGAAGCTACTAATTGCCCTTTTTCATCAATTCAACAAGGCAACACCTGGTATGTGTTTTATGCTAATGATGGTAACTTTTGCATTGGATACTCTGTAAAACATGTGTAGTCTATACAACTCAAAATAGATTGCAAAAATGAGTTTGTTGTTACTTGAGTCATTTTCTAGCGATTGTTTCTTTTAGTTTCTAGAAGGGGATGACTTCTTCTAGTTCTACTGGGCATTCATCTAGAGATTATGGGAGATCAAAACTTGGTGTTGGAACTATTGCTCAGCTTACCATAGATGCAAAGTTCCGTGACGATTTTGAAGACTTTGGCAGTACATTTAACTACTCAAGATATGTACGAGTCACCAATTCAGTTGGTAAAGATCAATAGTCCAACTCTGACAAAGTGACCACAGCTTATCTTCATCACATTCAAAAAGGCAAGCTCATATAGCCTTTTGGATGTTTGCTTGCCTTAGATGAGGAAACTTTAAAGATAATTGCATACAGTGAAAATGCACTTAAAATGTTGATCATATGAGTGTCTCTACCTTATAAAAAGCGATGAGTTTTAAGGAGGTTGCACTTATGAATCCTATTCTAGTTAACTATAAGACATCTGGAAAGCTTTTTATTTTAAAATGCAATCCTCAATCGAGTAACTGGCAGCTTAATTGTTGACTTTGAACCTATGAAGCCTTATGATGTCACCATGACAACTACTAGAGCACTACACTTCTACAAGCTTACAGCAAAATCAATTACCAAATTGCAGCCTTTACCTAGTGGAAGCTTAGAAAGTCTTAGTGACATTATGGTTTAGGAGTTTTCTGAGCTCGCTGGTTACGACAAGGTGATGGCTCATAAGTTTCACGACGATGACTATGGAGAAGTTATTTCTGAAATAACTAAGCCTATTTTGGAGTTCTATTTGGGTCTATGCTATCCAGTCAGTGATATTCCTCGAACTGCACGTCTTTTATTTATGAAGAATAAGGTTTGAATGATTGTTGATTATCATGCAAAATATGTCAAGGTTCTTTAAGACGAGAAGCTTCACTTTGATTTGACTTTATATGGTTCAAGACTATAAGCCCCACACAATTGCCACTCGCAACATATGCAGAACATGAATACAATTGATTCACTGGTTATGGTTGTTGTAATCAATGATAGAGATGAAGATTTTGATGGCCCCACCTATACAGATATCAAAAGTAAAGAGACTTTAGGGTCTAATAGTATGTTATAACACTAGTTCGTTTCTTTTCTTATGAGGTATGCTTGTGAATTTCTAGCTCAATTATTTACTATTTATGTCAACAAATAAAAATAGAAAATTCAATTGTTGAGACAAACATCTTGCAAACTCAGGAACTATTATGTGATATGATAATGTGTGATACCCCATTGGATATTGTTACTTAGCGCCTAAACATTTTGTGAAATGTGATGGTGCCACACTATTGTACAAGAATAAGATATGAAGGTTGGGAATAACTCCAAATGATTTCTAAATACGAGATATAGCTGCATGGCTCTTTGAGTGCCATACAGATTCCACAGGTTTGAGTACGAATAGCTTGGCTGGATATTTAGATGCTTGGGCTATAGGTGATATAGTGTGTGGCATGAGAATTGTAAGAATAAGTTTTAAGGATACATTATTTTGGTTTCAGTCTCAAACTGGTTCAAAAAAAATTGATGGGGTGGTGCAAAACATGAACTAGGTGATAAAGATAACATTAGGAAGATGCATCCAAGATCATCCTTTAAGGCCTTTCTCGAAGTTGTCAAGATGAGGAGTCTACCTTGGAAGGACTATGAAATGGATGCAATTCATTCTCTATAATTGATACTGAGAAATGCATTAAAATATATAAAAATTGTGCAATTAGACACCAAAATAATTCATTCACAACTCAGCGGCCTAAAAGTTGAAGGAATGCAACAACTAGAAGCAATGAAAATTGAGGTGATCTGATCAATTGAAACAACTACAGTCCTAATATTTGTGATTGATGTTAATGACCTTGTTAAGGGGTAGAATGCAAAAGTTCCTTAGCTGAAAGATATCGTTGTTGATAAAACTATTGGGAAGCATCTGCTGATACTTGTTGAAGACTTCTGTTGACAAAGTCAAAGATATATTGTTCTTGGCATTACAGGGCAAAGAGGAACAGAATATCAAATTCGAGATCAAAATACATGGTTCTAAGGTCGATAGTGGCCCCATCAATATAGTTGTTAATACTTATGCAAACAAAGACCTTTAAGAAAATGTGATGGGGACGTGTTTTGTTTCTCAAGACATCAGTAGGTAGAAGACAGTTATGGATAAGTTCACCCAAATAGAAGGTGATTACAAGTCAATTTTATAAAACCTAAATGCCTTGATCCCCCCAATATTCGGGACTAGTGAATTTGGTTGGTACTCTGAGTGGAATTCAGCTATGACCAAGTTTACTAGTTGGAAACTAGGAGAAGTAATAAATAAAATGCTTTTGGGAGGGATTTTTAGGACCAACATGGCATGTTGTCGTCTTAAGAATTGACGTCTTTATAAACCTTGGTATTGTACTTAATAGTTCCATTACCGCTAGGAACCTGAGAAGATCAAAATTGGATTCTTTTATAGGAGTAGCACATATGTAGAATGCTTGCTATACATGAAAAAACCAAAAAGAAATTAGACAGAGAGGGTGCAATCACTAGGGTATTTTGCTTTTTGCAGCTTCCAAAGCAAGAGTTGTAGCAAAACTTCATTTCCAGTGATTAACAGAGCATACTACTATGAAAAGATTAAAAACATTCTCTCATATAAAAGGACACGTCCATAATGCTCTGGATAGCATTCTATTTTATAGAAAAATGATGGAAGGTATAGAGTTGAGAGTAGAATAAAAACAACTTTTATATACTAGTGCCCAGTGCCAGCAACAACTTTGTAAGATTTTTGATGATTTCGATAGTCACAATATTGTTGAAGGGTGTGATTATTTCTCTTTATTGAAAACTATATTTCTAGAAATTATGCAATCCCAGAATGTGCTCTTTGATGTAAAAACTTCCATGGCATTTTAATTCCACAATTCAAAATGAGACAAATCCCATTGAATGTTTAATGGAATTGTATTGCTTACAGAGTTTGCATTTTACCTTTTTATCTTGCAAAATGATTACTATGATTTTTGTGACTGGATTGCCTCTTACTAATACTGGATATAATGATATATAGTGATTGTGGATAGATTAACAAAGTCTACACACTTCTTACCTATCAAGAAGACTTGCTCGACTAATAAGTTGACGAGGTTATATGTTGAGAAAAATTATGTAATTGCATTGGGTACCATAATCTATAGTCTCTAATAGGGATTCCAACTTCACATCAGTTTCTGGAAAGAGTTACAAAAAAAAGATCTGGGTACAAGATTGAACTTCAGCATTGCTTTTCATCTTCAAACAGATGGCCAGTTTGAGAGAACTATTTAGACTTTAGAGGATATGCTTAACATGTGCACTATTTATTTTGGTGGTCATTGGGATTTGCATTTGTTGTTGATTTAATTTTCTTATAATAATAGTTACCATGCTAGTATTCAAATGGCTCCTTATGAAGCTTTGTACGGAAGAAAATGCAGATTATCTCTATAGTGGAAAATTGGTGAACAATAATTGACAAGACCTGAGTTAGTATAAATCACTTCTAAAAGGATCCCTATTATCCAACAAAGATTGTAAACAAGTTTTAGTAGACAAAAAAGTTATGCAAATCCAAAGAGGAAATATGTGATATTCTTAGTAGGTAATATGGTATTTTTGAAAATACCACCAATGAAAGGAGTGTTGAGGTTTGGTGAAAGGTAAACTAGCTCCAAAGTATATTGGTCTGTTTGAGATTAAATCTAGAGTGGGCGAAGTGGCATATAGGTTGGTGTTACCGCCTAACTTTTCTAGAGTTTGTCCTGTATTTCATTTGTCGATGTTGAGAAAGTATATTTCTGATCCTTCTTATATCCTTCAGCCATGTAATATGGAGATTTATGACAATTTAACATATAAAGAGCAACCTCCTACCATAGTAGATTACCATATTCGTCAGCTAAGATCAAGAGAGATACTAATGGTGAAAGTGTTATGGAGTACTCACAGAATGGATGGCTGTGCATAGGAGATGCATCTGAATGTGTAGAGTCAGTACCCACATCTATTTCAACAATAAGGTGAGATTTAAAATTCGAGGACGAATTTTTTTTACAAGGGGGAGAGAATGTAATGATCCAAATTTTTGTTAAATTAGTCATAATGGACCAATAAAGAGAAAAGCCTATAAAAGTATAAGTTAAGCTTAAGAAAGCTTAAGTTCATTTCTCTCTTAAACTCTTTTCTCTATAGGTTACTATTCACTCCTAACTTTCGACACTCATACCTTCACCATTTGGCCACTATTTTTTATAAAATAGGGCTTTACGGAAAGCTCTCGAGACGTTCTACAAAACCCATAAACTTATTTCTTAAAAACGACCCATATTTGGGGGAATCATGACCGAAAGTTTCGATTCATTTAGGTAAGTTACTGATCTACTATTTTAGTCATTTTTTGGTGAAACTAATACCACCATCGTGTCTAACGGCCTTAAAATGTATGAAAATGAGAGAAACCTGACACCAATCGACCCATTTTGTTAGTGAATAGAAATAGGTCACTTTGAGCTTTAAATCTTTGATTCTCACAAACCAGGAGGAGTTTTGATACAAGACCAATGCCATTAGATTTTTGGAAGTAAGATCGTCATTTCTAGGTAGGTGGTGAAGATCATTTCCCCTTTGGCACCAGTGTGTGTACCCCACGTTGTGGTGATGATGGTGATTTTTCTACCAACCCAGAAATTGTTGGAAATAATTTTAAAATTTCCCAAATATTATGTAGATCAATTTTTATAAAGACAATGTATTGAAATTCTTCATAGTTTGTGAGATAAAAATTTTAAAAGGTTATGTTCTTATAGAAATGCATGAAATTGATTAAATGGAGTTGTTCTTGATTGGAATTGAGAATATCTTGATGTATAGAGTATAAATAAGGGTGTATGGATTAGAAATTGGTATACTTGAATTATAATTCGATTTATTATGAATTTTTGCGATGTAAATATGGGCTCAATTGGGCATGGATATGTAGTTTAGAGGCCCAAATTGAGCTGTGATTATTAGTGGTCATAGAAGTGCCTTTTCATTATAGGAATTACCCTCGAAAGGGGGATGTCCATTTTACAGGGGAAACTCTGCCAAATTTTCAATAGGCTCCTCTTAAAATGTGACGTTGTGGTATTTAAATAGAAAATAGAGATCTTCAATATTGAGTCATGTTCTTATTCTCAGGGCGTCTAAAATTGGTTTAGGTTTTAAGTCCAAATGGTTATAACAACTTTTCTTTCTATAGATCAATCAGAGTTGAACCCTTCATTTCAAGGCACTAGGTTCAACGTGAAGGAGTGCATTCTACGTGTGAGTTAATATTTATGGTTATGAACATGCATTAGAATTTCATATTCATCATAGAAATCACCATTATTTTCATATGCACGTATGGCATTCTTACATATGGATTGACACATGTATACATAATTTTGTTGTGCAAAATTGTGCTTGTCTTGTTATATGATAACATGGAGGATTGTTATAGTATGAGTTACCTGGTGGGTGTCACTAGGTTGTGCGCATAGTGAGTCATTAGTTGGGTATAGATTTGGGTTAGTATTGGGTCTATTGATTTAGATAGTAGAGGGTTCGGTCGAGCTTATTCTCGGACGCCAACCGATATATGATACATGAGAGGTATTATGATTGTGACAGTTTGGTCGAGCTTGCTCATAGACGACAATCACATCGTAGTGAGGCTGTGGTAGTTGGATTGAGTGTAGCTCTCGAACAATAGTCCACTATATTAGACCAAGTGACCCGTGTGGAACAAGAGAGCCCCTATGGCTATATTCTATGGGTAAGGGGTCTATCATAAGGTCATTCATTAGTCCTCCACTATTATTTGTGATTGTGATGATTATGTGACATGATATTGTTATAGGAAATGCATACGTGTTTATGAAAAGAATCGTTATGTTATGAAATTGCATTATGGATAATTTGAAATCCTTAGGAGAGCATAACATAACCATAGTATTAATTCACTCAGTGAGGTCTGACTCCCCTCCATTATTTTTTTAGGATCTTCTTTTCATATCTCTTTTAACAAGGTACATTGTCTATCTTCTTCCTCTCCGATGATTTGATATATGTTTGTTGGTGACCTTTGACTTTAGAGCCGTAGTAGTCTTGTATATATTGGATTTCCCTTGTATCAACTATCTTAATATTGTAGCACATTGAGTATTGGATATTGTTAGAACTATTTGATTATTATCAGCATAAGTTTGATCATTTTGAAATCTCATCTTTACTATGGATATAGGGATTTGACAATATTTTAGGCTTGCTAAGTTCCAATAAACATTAAGTTTACTGTTCCTTTAGTGTCTGTCAAGAACCAAGGTTGGGTCGTGACAACTATGTTAATATCTAATCTCAATAAAATAATGACTAAGATCAATATAAGGATAATATATAAATGCAATATGAATCTCATAATTATGATGAGATCATAATTTGTTTTGCAATGTACATTCATCTCATCGACTTTATCAGATACATTGGAAGATGTATAAGGTAAATAATGTTTTTAAATAATTATTTCACAAAAATATAACCAATTGATTAGTTGTGGAGTATAAACTAGTAATCAAAACTGATAACTTGATAGAAGCTTTGGAATAACGAAATAGTTAGTTTTAGAACTTTAAAATCAGTCAACTTCAAAAGTTGTATGCCATTTCCTCAATGCATTTCAAAAAAAGAAACTTACATTTAACATTTGATTATTGTAGTTTATTTAGCAAATGAAGAGGATACATCTATTTTTTCCCTTCAAAGTTTAAACTTACTAAATTGAAACTAGAATAATAAGTTAAGATTGATGATAGAAGTTATTTCTTTTTTTTTTGTTCAAACTTAGAACTTGTGTCATGAATTTATTTTATAAAAAAGAAGAAGTGATAAAATCACATTTACAACATAAAATAATAAAAATATTATATAATTTTTTTTGTGAAATTAATTCTTTTACAGTTATTTTGAAACAAAGATTTAAAAAAGATGATCAACAAATAATTATAGTTTTGTTAATATTTGACGTCTAATAGTTTTCACACAAATGATTGAAAAAAAATTTATAACTATTATAGACAAGAGTATGCCAAGAGTGGTAACTCATGTAAGACCTATGTATATTTATGTAAAGAGTTTGGGTCTTTTAATGATTTACTTGAAATTAAAATATAATTATAATTAAATACAATATTAATTTTTATATTTATCAAATATCTTATATTTGATTCTAAAATTTCTCAAAGTTTGTAATCAACTCTAGCTTAATTAAATTTATTTTACCTCTTTTCAATCATTAATTATATTTAACTCATTACATTTTTAAACATGTTGGCATAGAATAAAAATTCATGTTCCACCCTTAGAGTTACTCAAAAGGAATTTCTTCGTCAAACTTTCTAGGGTATTGATAAGATTTTTGGATAAGAATTGGTCACTCCAATATAAACAGAGAGAAATAATTAATGATTTAATCAGCTGAAGCTTACCCTCACAGGTTAGGTGTTACAAAGGTCTTCTTAGGTACCGAACTTACACCGCAAGTTGCATCTACTCATTTGCACGACAATCTTACTTATGTCCCTTTAAGCAATACTCAGCCTTCTTACGTGATTGTTGATCAACAACCTTGTTCTCGAACGCTTCACGACCCTCGTAATATTTAACTCTCACACTCACAAGAAACTACGAAAGCACTAATAGTAAAGGAAGCAATAAAAGCAAGAAAGAGATACAACAATAATGCCAACCTTTATTACTTCCCTCAAAATATACAAAGGAACACTTTTTCAATCTTTATATGTAAGGAACAAGGGTCAAATGAGCTATATATAGGCTTTCAGGCATAAGAGCCAAGTTAGAGTCCTAATATAACTTTATTACCTAAAATCAAGTCTTATCCTATCAAATTACATCATTATCCAATAAGAAAACATCCGTATTTAAATAGGGCCTTATCTGATAAAACATATGTAAATGTTAACTAATAAGATAAAAGATTACACATGATCTAGCCTTATCCACAAAGATGTCCACTATTTTCAGATGATCCTCTTATATGGTCTTATCTACCACATCATCCAAGATCTCCCCACGATCTCTATCCGTTGATGATGAGTCTTCTAAGCCAAAGTCGGTCATAGCATACTAGTCTGATCCAATGCTCACCTATGTGAAGTTTATTAGTCATGGTTTGTTCATTTGAGCATATACTAAGTCCTTAGTCCATCAAGAACTTAGCCTTAGCCATGTTAGCTCATACAGTGTCCAGACTGCTACCAAAACTCACACCATATTGATTTAACTTGCTAAGTCTCCTTAGAGCCTTCGCATGCCACTACTATGTGTGTAATCCAGCTAACCTTCTACCTAAGGCCCGTCTCCATATAGCTGTGAAATGCCTTCATTTGCTAAGGAGGCTAACAAACCACCCCCACTAAATGAATTTGATGCCCTCATCAAACTAGTGTAAAGGTAGAAGTTCATTTTATCCTCGAATTACAACAAGACTATATCTTTCTCCAATGTAGCTTTCGCGATCAGCTTACCCTTCTATTGGATTAAGAACTCGATCCGTCGGTTCTTTTTATGTTACCCCATCGTTCGGTGATCTAAGATCTTCTCTACTTGATCCTCGAAATGTTTTCTCATAATCAGTGGACTATTATTCTGATTTGATGCATCTTTATGGTAAGGTTTAAGAAAACTAACATGAAAGTAGGGTGTACCTTTAATCTCTCAAGCAACTTCACCCTATATGCCACATTGCCCACTTTACTTAGCACTTCAAACGATCCATCGTACTTTGGCACCAATCCACGGTGCACTTGCTTGCTTGAGATCTTCCAAATTTACAGGGTAAGTTTCAGTAGTACCTTATTTGCCACATCGAACTTTAATAATCTCCTCCATAAATCTGCTTGCTTCTTCACCCGTCAAGAAGTTGTTCGAAGACTATTCCTTACCTCATCTAACAACTATTGCTTCTCTGTTACAAACTTGTACACTGTAGGACACTTGCCACCTGTCCTTTGTTGCGTAATCTTGAGTGGACTGTGAGGTTGTTATCCCAAGACTATCTTAAAGGGACTCTTCTTTTTAGCAAAAGATTTGTGCAAGTTATATCAAAATTGTGCAGTATTAATCAAACTTAACCAGGTACATTGACTTGCACTTATGTAATGCCTTAAGTACTCCTTCAATAAATTATTAATCCTCTCCATTTGGCCATCCTATTAGTTTCAATTATGCATTACATCCATCACATATCAGAAAATACGTAGCGGAAAATAACACAAAACCCAGAAATACAAAATCAAATATTTGCCATTAGATGTAGTAAAAAAAAAGAACTTAAGATGTGTACCTTACAAACTCCTTCGTTCTTCATTGTCTTTACCTCTTCGGGTTGTCATAAACCACAACGATCAAGGAGGACATCTCTAATGATATCCACATGAAGAGCAAAGCCTAAAACCTCTTAAGAAGAATGGTTAAAACACACACAAACTGCTAGCTTTGATGTATTTTCTTGAGAGAATAGTTTGGAGAATAAGTGTGTGTAAGATCAACTATTCGCCTTTCTCACCAATTTTCTTACAATACTATGCATGAAAATGAGTGAGTCTCTGCCAAATTTTGGCCTCCCCATCATGAATGGAGGAATAATGGGAATTAAGTGATAATGAATGCCACTTAATTTGACTTGAAACGTTTGCTGGAAATCTGGAAATTTTCCAGGGTGGCAGCCATGCAACACTTTCCTTCTTTCATTCCTTTGCAACTTTTCTTATAACAATCATATCGTGATACAATCCTGCAATATTCTCTCATATCTTGGATCACTATCCAAACCCCTTTTACTCATTTTTCGCATCTCCAATGAGTGTGACGTATTAGGTTCCCAATTATGTTGGCCACTTGAATTAACACTTAATTCAAGTAAGTTATGAGCAGTATCTAGTAAAACATTGCGAACTCTTCCATAGACAATGTTCCTGCGCAATTCATCCCTTCACCATATATACCCTACTTGGTTCAGAGCATGGTTAAAATGTCAACGCTCACTAGACTGACTATGTCACATCTAGCCCAAGTGATGTTAGTTCTTGTCCCCAAGGTTCATTACTCAATTGGATATGTAACTAAAGACTATCTTTATGACATTTCCACTTTGGCCAAATATTCCTAAGTAATGACCCCAATAAGAGATCGTGGGTATCATCTCCTTCTATCAGGAGTGGTGAATCCTTTATTGGCTACTCAATTATCTTCGAATACCTCAAGC
>JANIIA010048067.1:0-10000 GCA_027478495.1 Erythroxylum alaternifolium
ATGAATGCTAATAGGTTATATGCTAACATTAAAAGATAACCATTAAACCATTTAATGGTAAGTTCATAACTCCATTTGATGATGATAAACCATAATAAAGACCATCTTTATTTAGCAATTTAATGTCAAATATGTAGCTGCACAATCAATTCTTTAAAACTGAAATTGCTACTCCTTTCTTTAAAAAACTGAAAAACTAGATCTAAGCTTAGAAGAGAGGCTAATTTAGCATTTGTTTCCGAATTAGAACCTAAAAAAATTGATGAATCTCTTCAATATGAAGCTTGGATTTTAGCTATGCAAGAGGAGTTAAATCAATTTACAAGGAATAAATTTTGGTCTCTAATCCCCAAACCATCTAATAAATCTATTATAGGAATTAGATGGGTATTCAAAAATAAACTAAACAAATCAGGAAAACTAACCCATAACAAAGCTAGATTAGTAACTCAAGGCTATAATCAACAAGAAGGAATAGACTATAATGAAACATATGCTCTTGTAGCTAGACTAGAAGCTATTAGGATTTTTCTTGCATATGTTGTTCATCATGATATAAAACTATTTCAAATGGATGTGAAAAGTGCATTTTTCAATGGTTTTATAGACGAAGAAGTTTATGTGAAACAACCCCCAGGTTTTGAAGACATTGATAAACCTGATTGTGTATATAAACTTCATAAAGCTTTGTATGGATTAAAACAAGCACCTTATGGATGGTATGATCGTCTAAGTTCATTTTTGACTAAAAATGACTGTGTTAGAGGTTAAGTAGACAAAACATTATTTTGAAAGGATATTAAAAATAATTTTATCGTTGTACAAATATATGTAGATGATATCATTTTTAGTGTTACTTCTAGAAAATTATGTTCAAGTTTTTAAAATATTATGAAAAGTGAATTTAAAATGAGTATGATGGGTGAATTAAAGTTCTTTCTTGGTTTATAAATTATACAAACTGATGAAAAGATTTTTATTCATCAACAAAAGTATATCAAAGAGCTTGTAGTCAAATATAAAATGGGAAATGTTAAACCTATGTCTACTCCCATGCATCCGTCAATCATCTTAACTAAAGATGAAGTTGGCAAGAAGATTGATCAAACTCTCTTTAGAGGAATTATTGGTTCTTTGCTTTACCTAACTGCAACCAGATCTGATATAATGTCTAGTGTTTGTTTGTGTGCAACCAGATCTGATATAATGTCTAGTGTTTGTTTGTGTGCAAGATTTCAAGTAGATCATAGAGAATCTCATTATATTTCTATTAAAAGAATATTGAGATACTTGGCAGGTTCTACTGATCTTTGCTTAATGTATGAGAAAAGGTAAAGATTTCAGGTTAATTGGTTATTGTGATGCTGATTATGCTGGAGATAAAATTGATAGAAAGAGTACAAGTGCATGTTATCATTTTCTTGGTCTTAATCTAATTTCTTGGTCAAGCAAGAGGCAAAGTTTAATTGCTTTATTTACTACAGAAGCTGAATACATGTCAGCTGCAAGTTTTTGTTCACATATATTATAGATAAAGTATCAGTTAGAGGATTATTCTATCCAAGAAGATCAGATTCCAATCTTCTCTGACGATACAAGTGTTATCAATCTTTCAAGGAATCCAATACAACACTCAAGAGCAAAGCATATTGAAGTTAGACACCATTTTATACGAGACTATATACAGAGAGGGATCATATATCTATAATTTGTTGAGACGAATCAACAATGGGCAGATATCTGCACCAAACCCTTAAGTGAAGACAAATTTAATGAACTCAAATGAAATCTGAATATGGTGATTAAATGACCATTCATTTGAAACTTCATGATCCAGATAATTCATCATGAAGAAGCTAAAAAGTCGCAAGTTTTTAGACTAAACAGTAATGATAACTTTTACTCAGTAGTTTCAATTTCATAAATGCCAGTGGATCAGTTGTAAATGTTACAAACGGTAACTTTTCAAGAGTCTATATAAAAAGAACAATCATTTCAAAATCTACAACACCTTACACTCTAGAATTTTTGAGAAAAACTTCGAAACTGACTTGTTCAGAGTGTTCTCAACAAAGACGATCCAATGCTCTATTCTAAACATCAAACTCTTCTCATTTCATCTCATATCTTTCTCTTAATATTTTCTATATACTAACCTCGCTTCTTAAAGTGAAATACATTTCTTTGTTTAGTGTTTATCTTTTACAGATTAGAAAATGTAGAAATCTTTTGTCTATTGAAGACTCGTTGATTTCACTTCTTTGAAGAATGCTTGAATGAATATTGAACCTGAGATTGAAGTAGTTGGATGGAAGAACTTCTTTAACATTCGATAGCCAGTGTATCTAAATGAAATATGAGTTCTGGAAGAATGTGAAGGTAGTAGACAATACCTTGGTATTGATGGTAGATGGGTTGTCAATAATAATCACACAAGATTCTGTGGTGGAGGCTATTGGGTGTCCAAATGAAGGAGTATGATTGTTCAACAATACAGATTGGATCACTCAAAGTCATATAGACGAAGCCAACATTAATCGACAACTATATAGATTTAGTAATCTAGGAGTCAAGAAGTCTTCAAGCATCTTTTCGATGGCTAGGGTTCTTTACTCACTTCTTCTCCATCATATACGTGGTAACAACGAATGATGAAAACTATCT
The DNA here is from genome assembly GCA_027478495.1 of Erythroxylum alaternifolium. NCBI lineage: Eukaryota > Viridiplantae > Streptophyta > Magnoliopsida > Malpighiales > Erythroxylaceae > Erythroxylum > Erythroxylum alaternifolium. The sequence continues at coordinate 2,665 of JANIIA010048067.1, forward strand.
TTTTCATCTACTCACTCACCAACCTGTTAATCTTCCATTTTTTATTCTCAAGTACATGATAAAGTCTAGGGAGTAATATCATCAAAAGAGTGGTTCTTTACTTTATGGTATATTGATCACAAGATTTTTCAAAGCATTTAGAATCCTACTTGAAAGAGGAAATAGAGTGTAGCTAGATGTTAAGAGTGTTATCAATGCCTCTAATATTCACAAAATGGGGATCAAGACTGGAGCCGAAGCGGATGAAGATTTCACACGAAAAGCACAGTCTAAGGGGGAGCTTTCAGAAAGACGAAGCAAAGGAAATGTTCCGTCTGAAAAACAAGCAACACCTCAATCGTCTGAAAGAATATCAACAAGGGTAAAGGTTAAACAATCGTCTGATAAGCCAATACAAGCCAAGAAGATTCCATAGAAGAAGGAAAGTAAGGTTCAACAACCAACTTACCCATTGTCTTTAAAGAGAAAGCCTGAGATGCTCCAATCATAAAGGATCAAGAAGTCAAAAAGGTTACCAAGATTAATGACCTTACGACAACAAAAACAGAAGAAGCGAAGAGTTCTAATTCTTAGTGCAGACTCTGAGAGTGAAAACAAACAAGAGAGACAACAACAGCCGATCAAACCAACCGTCTCTATCCCTCACATTCAACAAGAACAATCATCTAGAGAGACAGAGATAAAAATGAAGTTAGTGTTTGAGAAGAAGCCTCAACAATAACTCCCTTTCAAACCAGTAGAAGAACAAAAGAAGACGAAGTCTATTCAGAAGAAGAAGGTTTCATTGACTGATGTTCCACAAAAGACACAGACTGTTGAAAAGAAGACAAAGACACCATCTGAACAGCAGTTAGTAACTTTCAACCCTCCTTAGCCGATAAAGAAAGAAGATTTAAAATTGAAGGTCATAGAAGAATCAACACCTGATCGTAACAGAGGTTCAATTATCGTAGGAGAACCTACTACACGAAAAGTTAAGGTTCAAGTTAAACATATAACAGTAAACGATCAAACAATACATCTTCTAAGTCATGAAGAATTAAAATTACATAGTACTCTACGAGACCAAAAGACAGAACCATATCCGTTGAAGATTACGAAAAATCCTTATACAATCTATCCAGTGACAAGCAGAACGACAATCAAAATTGTACCAGAAGTACAACCTAGAATTCCAGCACCAGTAGCCAGCAAAGAAAAAGGGAAGAAATTGAAGTTTCCTAAAAGACAAGAATTTGATCTCACAGAAGAAGAAATTCAAGCGGCAGTAAAGAGTATATACGATGTATGTCACGCAGCTCAACCTGTAAACGTCTATGTATCACATCATATATCAAGGGCATCAGGAAGTAATTTTGGAGCATCTACTACAGACGAAAGCTTCAAGGTAGTTGGTTCAATATCAGAGGAAAGGTATGAAAGTATCATAATTGAAGGTATCGTTTTTACCCAGACCTCATGATCTTGATATACCTGTTGAAAAACCACCTTTCAAAATACCTTCTATTAAAATTATAGAATTAGATGATTTACCTAGAAAATTATCTAATTTTGAGTATGTTCATCCACTTAGTGAAATGCTACAAGATCCTACTTTTAATTCAGAGCTCTTGAAGAATTACATTGAACGGATTAAAGCTAGTCACAAGCAGACGGAAGTTCAGGAAGCCTTAGCTAAAAGCATTGAAAAAATCAATACTAAGGTTGATATACTGGGTGTTGGACCCTAAACTTTTATTGGAAGTTAGCATTATTAAATGAGAATTTGATGGCGTTTATTCATGAGTAAAAATCAAAATTTTTGAGTTAATAATTTTTGGAGTTTAATTAGGTATACTATTATTTACATATGGTTGTATGGATTAAATGAAATGTTAGAATTAAGTGGAGGAGTTAGTAGGAATTGGATTTAGTAAGGAAGGGTAAAATTGGAAAGTTAAAAAAAATTCTTAAATAAAAAAGACAAAGAAGAGGAGTAGGAGTCGTGAGAGTTAAGAAACAAAAAGAGAGTGAGAGTCGTGGGAGACACTAAAAGGAGAGAAGGAGAAAGAAAGGGAAGAAGAAGGAAAGAAAGAAAAAGAAGGAAAAATTTAGGTGAGTTTTTAGGTATTCTTTGCCTATTCCTTTTTTTTTTATAGATGAAGGAAGGAGAGAAAATAGATTTTATATGATGAAAATGAAGAGAGAGAAAGAAGAGGAATAAGAGAACTGTGTTCTTAGATTTCTTTTATGAACTTAAGTAGATCTTAGTCCTTTTAGTTAGATAAATCAATAATAAATCAAGCTTAAGCTCATTCATGGATTGTTAGGTTTAAGGAGAGCTTCTTTCGTGTGTGTTGATTAAATAAAAATATATGTTTTCGAAGGGAATCAAGCTAGTCGAAGTCAAGAGCAAGGAGAAGAACAAGCTTGATCTTGGAAGTATCAAGTAAATAGGTGGGTAATACGTTTATAGTTTTGTGATGATGAGCAAAACTATTTATGTGTATGAATGCTATTAATGTTTGTCTTAACTCATTGTGAATGTGGGAAAAACATTCTCTGATTTTATATTATGTTTATTTGTATAATTGTGTTGCCTTATGCTAAGGAAAAATAGAAATTTAAGAAGTATGAAAAATATCATTTTGATTGTATACATCTAAAATCTGTTTATATGGGCAAGAGAGATACCATTTTGTTCATCACGTGCACGTCGACTTAAAGCCTTCTCCCGGCTGCCCGCTTGTGGCATATGAGCTCCAAAAAATGGACTCATTTCGTTCATGGTGTAAACTTCGATTTTGCCATTTCGTTCTATGGGATTCTCTCAAACCATTTTGTTTGTGCATTAGATCCTAAATTGTTGGACATGGAAGAAGTTTGAATGATATTATGGGATGATTGGATGAAAAATATAAGCTGAATTGTGTGGTAATGTGTTTCAGATATTTGTGAAAATCTTAAATTTTGACTATGATCTACTAAGTTTAGCATGTGGTTTATATATATATATATATATATTTGAATGTGTGTGGTTCATTATCACTGGCTATAAATGTATTAGCCACTATGCTTCCTAACTCGCCCTACTATTTTTCCAATCCTCAAGTGAAGAAAAAGCATAACAGCATTAACTTGCAAAATTTGGCAAACTTCAAGGATTTTTATCATTTATAACTTAACTAGTTAGTTTAGAAACTTTTGGCACCTAGAATCATTTCAAGCAAGAGCATCCATGAAAGTGTTCTACATTTTGCTACTGATGTGGTTTTTGAGATTTGTAATATGGAGTTGTGTAAGAATCCTGTTATTTAAAGTTGACAGAAAAAGTTGCAGAGATTCTCTTATGTATGTGTAAAATGCTATGTTCTGCTAAATGAAATTTTTGTTGCATGATGGTTTTTGGGATGGATCTATCTTAAGTAAAATTGTTTAGATTCGAAGATGTATGTATGGAATTGAATGTTGGATTTGTTTCTTATGGTTGTAGTTACTGGTTTTGCATATAATTATAAATGTTGATAACAAACGAATGAAAATAGAGTATAAGGGTTAAAATATAATCTGAAACTTCAAGGAATAAACTACATAGACTTAATCAAAATTAGATAAAAGTGTCTTCATAAAAGTTGTATATCTTTTTCTTAGCTTTCCAACGATATAAAGTTTGGAATTTTTGGACCTAGGATGCAAAAGATATGGCCTTTAGACAAATAATAAGTACCAAACGAGGTACCAGACGAAGCACTAGACAAAGCGCCAGATCAAGCGACTTTGACCCTCTAGATGACAAAATTTTTCCTCAAGGTCTTCACAAAATGTTGGATTCGAGCCTTGTGGTTGTATTTATTGGTTTTGCGAATAATTATAAATGTTGATAACAGACGAATGAAAATAAAGTATAAGGGTTAAAATGTAATCTAAAACTTCAAGGCATAAATTACATAGATCTAGTAAAAATTAGAAAAAAGTGTCTCATGAAAGTTGTATATCTTTTTCTCAGCTTTCCAACAATATAAAGTTTGGAATTTTTGGACCTAGGACACAAAAAATATGGCCTTTAAATGAAGAATAGGTACCAGACGAGGCACCAGACCAAGCGCCAGACCAAGCGATTTTAGCCCTCTAGATGACAAAATTTTTCTTCAAGGTCTTCACAAGATGTTGGATTCAGGTCTTGTGGTTGTAGTTACTGGTTTTGCATATAATTATAAATGTTGATAGCAGATGAATGAAAATACATTATAAGGGTTAAAATGTAATATGAAATTCAAGGTATAAACTACATAGATATAGTCAAAACTAGACAAAAGTGTCTTCATGAAAGTTGTATATCTTTTTCTTATCTTTCCAAAGATATAAAAGTTTGGAATTTATAGACCTAGGACACAGAATATATGGCCTTTAGATGAAGCATAGGTACCAGACGAAGTGCTAGACGAAGTGTCAGACCATGCGATTTGGTCCCTCTAGATGACAAAAGTTTTCTTTAAGGTCTTCACAAAAGTTGTAGATCTTGAAGTCCTTTTCGAATCCGTCCTAAAATGACTACAACATGATATCTATAGTAAAAGTTATGCCAATTTTCCCAAGATAGGTACAATATGATTGAGAACATAATCGTGGTTGACTCTTTTGGCCATAACTTCCTCGTTCGACCTCCAAATGAAGTGATTATTGAACCAATAGATTCATATCCCATTTTTCTATCCCTCAAAAACATTTGGTGGCTTTTGGTGTTGATTTGAAAAAGAATAAAGGAAAGAAAGTGAGGGAATCGATTGGAGGAGCATGACTTAGTTATGAGCATACTTTGGATTTTAAGCGTATCTTGATCTGTATAATAGGAAATTTTTAGGATGTAATGAGAATGAAGATGAATGGAAATGACCCTACAGGGTAACGCACATGCTCATGCTTTAATGACTTTCAGATAGTTGGGCTCCAGAAATGGAGTCCAGCGCTGGGTGATGCAGTGGGTGATCTTTATGAGGAATTAGCACTTCTACGTGTTTCTATAGAAGAAGACCTCAGCACGAGCTGCACTGATATTCAATAAATGTTTTCTGAAATTTTGAAATGTCTTAAATAAACTATCTTCTTGATTAATAACAAATAGGGGGAGATAAGATAGGGAGATGTAGGTAGATAGATAAATAGAACAGTAGAAAAATATCATCTTTGTATATTACATCTTTCATTATTTGTGTGAATATTTTTTTATCTTCTAATATTATAATTAGTTTTTATCATCAAAAAAGGGGGAGATTGTTAAGTCAAGAAGATCTTACTTCTTCTATTAATTTTGATGAAAGTCAAATAATAATAATAATAAAAGTGTGTGAACTATTTTGATAAATTTGTTGAGGGCGCAGATAAATATAAGTGGCACAAATCAGCAAATCAAGACGATACTTAAGTAAAAGCTGAATAAGACGAATCAGACAAAGTGATCAAGTCTAAGACATTAGACGAAGCATACAAATCTAAGTTTATGTGCTAAGAACGTTAGTTAGTTGGAGTTAGTTATAGGACTTAACTAATAACGAACTTTATAAGACTCGACAAGCAAATTTCTCAAGAAGACCACTGGAGACTTAGGCTATAAATATTAGTTGTAGTCGTAGAATTCAAAATTAATTTTTCCATGTATAATAATACTTAGAAAAATTATATGCTTAAGTGCTTATGCTGTGAGAAATATTCTGAGAGAAAAGAAAGAAAGAGATCAAATACATCTGTAGAGCAAATACATCTGTAGAGCAAATACATCTGTAACGTGAGTATGAAAACTCAAACAATATCTTTTCGAGAGAAAGGAAGGCTAGAGCCTGAAGAGGCTAAGGAAGCAGATTAAGAATACTTTGTGAAAGTGACCTAAAGAGGCTCTACAAGTGTAGAAATAATACTTGAACATTGAAGGAGATAGTGAAATCTCAGACAAACTCTGAGGACTGGATGTAGCCTAAGATTAAGGGTGAACCAGTATAAATCGCGGTGTCATATTCTCTGACTCTTACCTTTTTAATTTTCTTGTTGATAGAAGAATAGATACTAATTTTTGCTATTGCATTACTCATCAAATCAAATGTATTGTTTAAACTTGTAATTGTCTAAATTTGTCAAAGAAATCAAGACGATTTTGAACATTCATATCTTAGACGATTTAACATAATTTAACCCCCCTTCTTGTGTATTTTACGTATTATACGTGATTTCTTTATTAACAAGTGATTTACTTCATTTTTATCATTATATTTTTTCAGCAATTGAAATATTTGTATTGTTATTTGCTATTAATATTATGTCATCCATATACTCTAATAACTATTCTTTCATTAACCTTATCGTAGATATGAAAAAATTTATAATCATATTTAAAATAAACTTTTGAATTAATAGGGAAATTGAGTCTTTCAACATCTTCGACTATGCATCAAATGTATAAATAAAGGTACTAGTTTCAATCTAAAGTATTGTCATAAAATTTAATGTTTTTAAAATTTCATCTTACTTTAACTATTTACCTTGAGAATTGTTCTCCTATAAGTGTTTATTGAAACAAATATTTTATTCAGTGGTGTCTACAAGATTATATCCAATCATTTTGTAAACCTCATAGCATTCTATTATCTAATTTAGTTCTAAACTTATTAGATAATATATGCTTCAATTAAGAATCGCATCCTAAATCATTAACTTTGACTCTTTCAAAGTCTCATCATTCTATATCCAATATGAAATTTTATTAATTAATTGAGTTGAAACTATTAAAGTTAAGATATTATACTAGACTTAGCTAGAGAAGTGATGAATATTACATCATAAAATAACTCATATTGAATTTTTCTCATTACATAAATCTATACTAAAATTTAGTTTTGGAGGTTAAATACATAAATGTTTAATTTTTATTTAAATTTAATATTTTAAATTTTAAATATTTTAAAATTTTAAAATTTTAAATCAAATTTTCATTTAATACACAAGATAATATTATATAAAATCATTAGTAAAATTTATTAAATACAAGTATTCATCTTTTTACAAATTGTTATTACACTCAATACATCGTATGCAAGATGTAATAATTTAATAGCAACATTCCTTCACAAATAATGATTTGGTATCTTTCAACTAACAATTTTCATATATTTCATACAATTACAGTTAAAAAGTTATATATATTCTTATATGTAACTTTGTGATTCTCATTGTTTTGACTTCATCAGTATGGCATAAAGGGATAGTCTCTATTATCTAACTTTGTATTCTTGCCATCTATATTAACCATAAGTCTTTCTTGATCCAAAACATATAAAATACTTACATAAACTTATATCAACTAGTTTTA
>JANIIA010048078.1:0-11496 GCA_027478495.1 Erythroxylum alaternifolium
AAGCATACCTTTCTCGGCCTTTTGGCTAAGATCAAGTGTAGTATCTGTTCTTATCAGTTTAATATCTGATACGTGGGCCATTGGCTCACATGATATTAAATTTATTTTTCTAGGGGGAGGACTCGTCTCAGTAGCTTGCTACTGGAGCCCTCATGCGTCGTCCATGCCTTACACTACTGCAAGGGCCTGGCGCGCCCCACCAATTCTTAGTTTTAAACAGCTTTATTAGTTGTTCTTGTGCTTTGGTAAGCCATAGCCACCAGACAAAGAATATGGGAATACCAGTAGAAGACGTGCCCCAACAAGAAAACAAACTTACCTGGATGGGGTCAATAGGTGATCAAAAAGGCCTATGGCAGGGGGACTGCGTCCGCGCGGCTCCTGCTCAAATTTATGATTAATATTTTTGATTTAGGCGCTATTTACGTGCCATACTGGAAAATTGTGATTAATTAATGGTCATGCTTTGGTTGTTATTATAGTCGTCACCAGTTTTTCGTTTGAAGTATTATAATACCTTGAATGCACAAAAGCATTGCTCTGGAACACCAGGTGGTGTGTACAGATCACGGAGTCGAGTTCTATGGTAGTAGTTTTTCCTGTGCAATCCAATTGTATCTTTGCTTGGATTACCAGTATCCTGTCAGGAACCATCAAAGCATAAAACTTGTCTTCTCTTCTTCTTTTAATAAAATGCAACATTCCTAGAGAAAATGGTGCCATAATAAGGCATAAACCAAGGAAAAAAAAAAAGTCCAACGGTCACAATCACAAGTTTACTCTCTTAAAAAACTTTCCCATTTACTAGTGGAACTTATGGCCTTATTCGGTACAAATCATTGGTATGAATCAAGATTGAGGTCTCATCTTCCGGCTCATACCACAACGTAAAACACCAACAAGTGAAGCACTCCCAACATCAGGATAGCTTAATCTTTTATGAAATTAACAGCCCAATCATCTGTCATGTTTTCTGCCTCTAACCTGATGGAATCAGATAGTGGAGAAGAAAGATAACGCTCTCCGGCACTGGTGAAACCAGCCTAATGAAACCAACAGAATAATGATGAGTTAGAAATAGTATAACACAATGTCAAGATTCTACCCGAGAGACTACACACGAATTAAGCTGGACTTAGCAAGCTTGGATTTGTATTAAAGTACGAAACAGTAGTGCTATCAAGAACAGTGCTAAACTTACAACAATCAGCAGTCCAGAATTTTCTGGCCTTCTTGCTAATTTTATTGCAGCATCTGATGACATACCTACCTATAGTGGAATAGGAAATCTCTATATTAGAATAAACGAGGTTCCTCTAAGAACTGGACTATAATTCTTCTACCTATCAGAAAAATGAAATTCTAACCAATTGTGGTCTTAACAATAAACCTTCTTTCAAGGCAAGCAGCTTAGCAGTTTCAAGTGCTTCTTGACTTGATACCCGAAGAGAAGAAACAACAACAAAATAGATAGCAGACAACGTACAGACATAAACTTTCAGAAAACATGATAAGTTGTTATTTTTGTGCTAACTTTGGATATAAATATCTTCAATGTGTTGAAATTTTTATTTAAAATTAATGAACTTGTTTCTTAATTGTCCTTTTCATGATTTTCAACACATGGAAGAAGAATTTGAATAAAAAAGAAGCAAGAAAAGTAAAGGCAATTCGAATTTCTAGCTAGTAGAAAAATAATCGACCAAGCGTGAGCATATGAGAAGAAAAAGCTTATCTGCAAAATCTGATTTGAAAACCGATTCGATATGCCTAGGATTTGAATTATTTTGGGAATCAAGCTGATGTCTTTAGGTGGGGGATTTGCTACCTGGTTGCATTTGCAACGGAGGTGTATCTGATAAGATAACGATAAGAGAGTGAAGAGAACACTTCTAGAGAGATATTTTTTTTTAACGTTTTCTACTTCTTTTTCATTGCTGGTTTTCTTAATTTTCAAATTTTGCTTCAAAAGTACAGTTATATAGACTATGTGTTCTGCTACTTTTCTATTGGCATTTTCTTCTATTATGAATAGCTAAATCCTTCTTCTTGGTTAAAGGGAACCACATTATCATCTTGTATATGTGCGTAATTAAGAATTGATTGATTTAATTTATACCCAAATTAGTAGGATTTGACGTTCAATTTTGCTAATCCAAAGTGGCAATTAGGATTACCTTTTTTACGTTAAGGATTGGAGATTCTAAGAAAGATACTTATCTAGATTAAATACATATCGTATGTGTGTTGTCTTGCTCACTGGTTCTCTTGGTTCTTAAAGCTATTAATTAATCAAACTTAAGATCGTATCTAAGTAGTTGGTTAATGAGAGTGTTTAGAATACATATTTTTATTAATCTGATCCTAAAAGAGAATATCAATCAAAGAGTATTTGTTAATGGACTTAATTTTATATCAATGGTCCATATTAGTTTGATAATGTAAGTGACCCAAAACTAAGGTTAATTTTTCAGATATGAATATTTTCATTTATTTCTAATTTTTGTGTTTTTAATTTCTAAAAATCACGCAAGTTCAACCACCCCGCAAATTGTTTTAGTTTTCAACTTGTGAAACATTTACAGTTAGATTTCTCGTGGGAACAATCTCAACTCTTCACTAACTACATATTTTATTATTATAGTTGGTATTAATTTGGTTGCAGGCGACAATATTACCAAATTTTGCCTCTGTTGTCAGGGAATGTCTTGACGGTATATCTATGTTTACACGATTGGACAAGACAACTCAATTATTATTCGATTCAGAGATAGAAAAGACAACTAAGAGGTTACGGAAGCAAACAAAACAAAGACGACAAGTACAATAGACAGAAAGGATGGCTGCAAATTGCGCTCTTCGTGAACTAGCTGCTCCTACGGATGCTCAATAGCCCCATTGCATCAATTTTTTGAAGTTAGGGGATAACAATAACTTTGAAATGAAGTCAGGGCTGATTCATTTATGACCTATTTTTTACGATCTACCAGGAGAAGATCCTTACAAACATTTGAAGGAATTTGATGTGATTTGTATGGGTATGAAGCCTACGAATGTGACTGAGGAGCAAATCAAATTAAGAGCCTTTTCATTTTCTGTTAAAGATAATGCTCAAGATTGGTTGTATTATTCAGCTAGCGAAAAAGTGCAAACATGGGTTGAAATGAAGGGACTTTTTTTTGAAAAATATTTTCCAGCATTAAGAGTTGCCAATATTAGAAAAGAAATTTTTGGCATTCGACAGTACACGAGAGAGACACTATATGAATATTGGGAAAGATTCAAGAAGCTTTGTGATAGTTATCTTCATCACCAAATATATGATTGATTGCTGATTTAATACTTATATGAAGGTCTTTTGCTTATGGACAGGAGTATGATCGATACTGCAAGCGGTGGAGCTTTAGTTGACAAAACTCTGATAACTGCAAAAGATTTGATAGCGAAGATGGCTTTCAATACACAACAATTCGGGATACGTTCTGGCCATAATTCAAAACAAGTAAATGAGGTGAATGTGATAACGTTGGAGAAGAGATTAGATGATCTTACATCTTTGGTGCGGCAACTTGTGGTTACAAAGAAAGAAGAAGCAAGGGCATGTGGAATATGTTCGATGATGGGACATTCCATTAACACATGTCTAGTTTTTCAGGAAGAAAGTGCTTAACAAGTCAATGCCATGGGGGGTTTTGCTGGGCAAAATCAAAGGTAATATGACCCATTCTCTAGCACCTATAATCTAGGTTAGTGCGACTATTGAAATTTACGTTATGGGAACTCTCAAGGACAACAAGCTACTGCAAATCTCCAGCAATATAGGCAACCATATGTTCCTAGACGACGTCAACAAATGGCACCCAATTTTGAAGGTAAGTCTTTTTTGGAAGATATGGTTAAATCTTTGGCCACTAACACCATAATATTTCAGCAACATACTCAAGCTAGTATTCAAAATCTTGAAAATCAATTAAGCTAAATGATGACAACCATCAATGGGTTGGAAGCACGAAGTTTTGGAAAATTTCTGGCTCAAACAAAAATTAATCCCAAATAAAGTGCCAAAGCTGTTATGTTACAAAGTGGTAAGGAATTGAAGGAACCATCTCCAAAAATCTCCAAGAAGGAAATTGAAGAAGAAGCAACAAAGGAAGCATTAAACAACTAGAAAAGACGCATTCAGGTCTGTAGAATTTTTTTGTACAACCCCCTTTTCCTAGTTGATTCACCAAGGTAAGGAAAGAGAAGCAAGAGAAAGAGATATAGGAGACTTTCAACAAAGTACATGTAAATATTCCTTTACTTGATTTCATTAAACAAATCCCTCATTATGCTAAATTTCTTAAAGAACTTTGCACTTCAAATCAAAAATTAAAATTTGATGAGAAAGTATAATCAGGAGAGAATATTCAGCCATACTGCAGAAGAAAAAGTTACCATCTAAATGTCAAGACCCAGGTATGTTCACTATTTCCTGTAAAATTGGTGATTTGAGAATTGAAAAAGCTATGTTAGATTTGGGTGCATCAATAAATTTCATGCCTTATGATGTTTACAAGTCCTTCAACTTGGGACCTCTTAAAGAAACTTATGTAGTGATTCAATTAGCGGATCGTTGAAATACTTCTCCAAAGGGTGTGTTAGAAGATATCTTAGTTCAAGTGGGTGAAATGCTTTTCCTAGATGATTTTTATATTTTGCAAATGGGGAGTGATGATGTATCTTCTTGAACTCTAATTTTATTTGGAAGGTCGTTTTTGAAAACCACTAGAACAAAAGTTGATGTTCATGATGGATCGTTGACTATAGAATTTGATGGTGAATTGATTAAATTCAATATATACAATGCCATGAAATATCCAGATGATGAGCAATCTGTTGTTTTTGTGGATTTTATTGACACTTGGGTGTAGGAAAATTCATCATTAAATGAAAGAGATGAATTTGAGAGAATTTTAAAGATGAGAGATGCGATATAGTGGCAAGCAATTATAGAGAAGATATTGCCCAACCACGAACTTGAAGTGTTGTTTTGTCATTTGGAGAAAACCAAGCAATTGATGAAACAATTTCTGTATATGGAGTTGTCCCGAAATAGCTCAAAAATTCTTCCTTCATTGATTCAACCACCCACATTGGAGTTGAAGAGTTTGCCTAACCATCTTAAATACATATTTTTAGGTGAGTAAGATATATTACCTGTTATTATCTTAAATAAACTCACTCTTGTGCAGGAAAATCAATTGATTCAAGTGCTAAAACAACACAAAGAAGCCTTCAGATAGACAGTGACTAATTTAAAAGGCATTAGTCCCACCATTTGTATGCACCGAATCTTAATGGAAGATGAAGCCAAGGAGGTAAGGTAACCTCAACGTCGTTTGAATCCACCTATGATGAAAGTAGTGAAAAAAGAAATCTTGAAGCTTTTTGATGTTAGAATCATTCACGTCATTTCAGATAGCAATTGGGTAAGTCCAGTCCAGGTAATTCCAAAGAAAACTGGGATAACTATAATAGAAAATAGTGATGGTGAGTTGATACCCACTCGTATTCAAAATGGGTCAAGAGTTTGCATAGATTATAGGAAGTTAAATTCGGTTAGTAGAAAAGATCATTTTTCACATCCATTTGTTGATCAAATGCTTGAAAGACTTGCAGGTAAATCTCACTATTACTGTTTAGATGGTTATTCAGGTTATCACTAGATTTTGGTTGCACCAAATAACGCACTAGCGATATTTCAAAGGTTTATAGTGAGTATTTTCTCTGATCTTGTGAAAAATTATATGGAATTTTTCATGAATGATTTTACAGTTTATGGAGAATCTTTTGAAACAAGCATTATCAACCTTGAGAAAGTGCTTAAATTTTGCATTGAGATTAATTTGGTTTTAAATTATGAAAAATTTCATTTAATGGTTAATCAAGGCATAATTTTGGGTTATACAGTCTTATCTAAGGGAATCGAGATCGATAAGGCTAAGATAGATGTTATCAAATCTTTACCTTACTTTGCGACAGTGCGGGAAGTTCACTCTTTTCTTAGTCATACAGGATTCTATCAGCGATTTATCAAAGATTTTTTGAAGATTGCGCAACTCATGTGTAGACTACTTTAAAAAGACGTGAAATTTGATTTTGAAGAGCCATGCAAGATTGCATATGATGAACTGAAGGAATGCCTCACTACAACTTCAATTATTCAGCCACCGAAATGGGATATTCCCTTCAAATTAATGTGCGATGCCTTGGATTATGCAACTGGAGTAGTTTTGGGCCAAAAGGTGGATAAAGTACCTCACGTTCATTTACTATGCCTCCATGACACTTAACAATGCTCAGAAGAATTATTCCACAACAGAGAAAGAATTTTTGGTTGTAGTTTTTGGGTTAGAAAAATTTTGGTCTTACCTATAAGGTATATGGGTGATCATTTATTCAGACCATGCAGCTTTGAAATATTTGGTGACTAAGAACGAAGCAAAACTAAAGTTGATTCGATGGATCTTACTCCTACAAGAATTTGAGTTAGAAATATGCAACAAGAAGGGAGCTGAAAATTTAGTGGCTGATTATCTCAGCCGGATCACTCCAACCAATACATTTGATGTTCTTCAAGATGAATTTTCAGATGAAAGTCTCTTTGCAATTCAACAAGTAATTCCATAGTATGCTGACATAGTAAATTTTTTGGTGACTAAGTCCTTACCTAATGATTTATCTAGAGCTGAAAATGATAAAATTAAAAGAGAGGCTAAATATTACATAAGGGTTGAACCTCATCTTTGGAAATTCTTTGCTGACCAAATTATTAGAAGGTGTGTTGAAGATGATGAAATTCCTTCCATATTAATTTTTTGCCATTCATCTATATGTGGGGGACACTTTGGCACTAAAAGAAAAGCTCGTAAAATTCTTAAATGTAGTTTATTTTAGCCCAAATTATTTTATGATACTTACATGTTTTGTAAGTCTTGTGATTGTTGCCAAAAAATAAGTAGTCTGGGACGAAGAGATCAAATGCCACTTACAAAAATCCTAGTTTGTGAAATTTTTTATATACGGTGAATTGACTTCATGGTCCTTTTCCTTCATCTTTTAGTAAGACTTATATCATTCTAGCTGTGGATTATGTGTCAAAGTGGATAGAAGCGAAAGCTACTCATATAGATGATGCTAAGGTTATAATTAATTTTGTCAAATCTAAATTTTTTTTCATGTAATGGAATACCTCGAGCTATGATTGGTGACAGAGGAACTCATTTCTGCAATAAAATTGTTGGAACTTTGATGAAGAAACATGGTGTCTCACATTGTATTTCAACTGCATACCATCTGCAGACGAGTGGGCAAGTTGAAGTCTCCAATTGGGAAATTAAATCAATTTTGAAAAAAGTGTTGAATCTAAACAGAAAAGATTAGAGCTGACATTTAGATGATGCCTTGTGGGCGTATCAAACTGCTTTCAAAACTCCAATTGGTATGTCACCGTACAGGTTAGTTTTTAGTAAACCTTGTCATTTTCCTATAGAAATAGAACATGAAATACCGTAGGGGACGTGGTTTCACAAACCTTTCAATTTTACGTAGTCGTCTCTAGCACAAATAAAAACAAAACCACTCAAAAGCAAAATAATAAATGACACCAAAAATTTGGTAACACAGTTCGATACTCCTTGCCTACATTTGTGGGACCCTCACTCAGCTTAATCACTTTCACAAAAGTACAATAGATTTACCCAAGGCTTTACTGAGTCGACACCACTCAACCCTTGACACTATCTCTCAACCTTACTTCCCGTAAAAGAATTTCATACCTAATAACACGACCGACTCGTGTTAACTTCAACAGAGAATTTTCTCAACAGTATTTGATAATAAAGATACGAAATAAACAACTCAAGTGATTAAACAATAACCAACAATAATAAAGACAACACTTGAGATAAAAATAAACTCTCCTAAATATACCGCTTTATTAACGAAAGAACATCCGACAAAGCAATACGCTACTATTTGGGTTGAAGCTGAACCACCGAAAGATAGCTGCAGAATGAAACTTTTGTTTCATCACCTCTTCACTAAAAGTTGTATCATTATTCGCTTAAACACACACACGACTTTAACGCTCACTGCTCATTCAATTTCAAGACACCCACATAGGATACACCAAAAGCACTTGATCTCTACCACCACCACTGTGTCTTGATATTTGCGCTCCAAAACAATGCCTAGGATGTACTGTTATTATATGGATATCTTAAACATAGCTCATATATGCATTAGGACTTATTTAACTTAAAAATCTCAAAGCTGAAAGATCCTAGCCATACATCAACACGCAAGACAACTTTCTTTCTCTTATATCCCAAAAATCATACAACCAAACTAGACTTCTTTTACACTCTTATCATTATCCAAAAATCCAATTTAAACCTCTTCAAGATACATATCTATTCAAAATAGGACTCCATAACATCTAGAACATTATCTAAAATCACTTTTTGAATCCAAGTCAAACAAGGATTAATATCTTATATGTTCAATTAATAAATAATGCCAAAACTAATTACTTAGATATATAATATATATCCTAACAGAACATAAAGTCTACTGGGTTGTGAAGTAGGTAAACATGGATTTGGTATAGGCTAGTAACAATTGGAAGTTGCAATTACAAGAATTAAAAGAGATTCGTAATGAAGCTTATGAAAATGCGAAAATTTATAAGAAAAAACTAAAGCTTTTTATGATAAAATACTTTTTAGGAAGCAATTCCCAGTAGGACAAAAAATTCTTCTTTTTCATTCAAAGCTTAAGTTATTTCTAGGAAAATTACGATCTCACTGGCTCAAATCATTTATTATTACTAATATATTTTCTCATGGTGCGGTTAAAATTCAAAGTTTAGACACTTCTAAGGTGTTTAAGGTTAATGGACACCGTCTGAAACCATACTATGAGAACTCTCTAGTCGAGAAAGTGGAAGAGATAGAGTTGGTAGCCAATCTATCTCTGATCAGCTAAGTCAGTGAACATGTCCAGCTAACGACTTAAAAGAAGAGCATTTGGGGCCAACCCAAAAATTTCATGCTCAATGCTATTTTTATTTTTCAATGTTTATCATTTTTTTAAATTTGTTTGATTTGTTATGTTTCAACTGTCAATTTTATTCCATTTCCTTTAGTATTTTAATTTGTTAATCTTTTGAATTCTAATTTTATTATTAAAAAACATTTTCCTTTCCTGCCGCCCACTAACTTTATTGCCCATCCCATTTTACCTCCCCACTTTCATTTATGTCTTGCCCTTACCTTTATTCACTCACAATTTCACACACCCATACTGAATTAATAAACACCCACATCTTTCCAATGAAAAACCTAACCTTTTATCCTCCTCTCACCGTAACCCACCTATTCCCCAGTCCACATTTTTGTTAGTTTTGTGTTCACATTTTCATGTTTCAATACTAAAAAATCACAATCATTAGAACCATGCCACGAAAGAAGAGTGATTTATGCAGGTTAGTTTCACCAATCACGTCATTTGTAAACACCCAACCTCCATATGACACCACAGCTGTAGCATCATCTCCATCAATCCCTCTAATGTCCGAACCAACACCAGGCCCTTTAACGAGGAATCACACTAAAAAAGGTAAACAAGTAGAGAACAGAAGCCAATGGAATTCAAGAAGTAAAGCTTTCACTTCTTTTCGGCTACCAGATTCAATACACCTAGGATTTTAATTATTTTGGGAATCAAGTTGTTGTCTTTAGTTAGGGGATCTGTTACCTGATTTGTAGGAGAGGTGTATCTAATAAGAAAAGGATAAGAGAGAGAAGAGGACACTTCTAGAGAGATAGTTTTTTTAAAGTTTTCTACTTCTTTTTCTTTGTTGGTTTTCTTGGCTGGAGTTTTCAGATTTTGCTTCAAAAGTGCAGTTATGAAGACTATGTGTTCTGTTACTTTTCTATTGGGTTTTTCTTCCATTATGAATAACTAAATCCTTCTTGTTGATTAAAGGGAACTACGTTATCATCTAGTATGTGTGAGATTTTTTGAATAAAGTTTATTTCATTCATGAATATTAAATGTCTTTCGTATTTTTTTAATGATTGAATTGATTAATTTTTATGGTGCGCAACTAGGAATTGATTAATTTAATTTACAGCAGATTACACTACAAGAAAATCACCTAATAACGTTGGAATATTTCTGAAGGATATCATTACTGATGGAATATCATATTCCGTCGGCAAATACGGTGTATTTAGCGATGAAAAATACCTCTATCAGCAAAACTAGAGGGAAAATTTTCGCGCAAAATCTCCGACGGCATATATCGACGTCAAAACTTACAGCGTCGGGAAAAAATGCGGAAATCATTCCCTCAATTTAATTGCTTCGGACGTTTACCGACGGACAATTTACTGTCGGTAATAAATGCGGGAATTACTCCCGCGATTAGTTTGCTTCGTCGCTTTACCGACGGTTAACTTACCGTCGGTACAAAGCTTTCATTTACCGACGGAAGCTTATTTCGTCGTAATATCTGGTAGCTTAGGTACCGACGGATCGATCCTTCTGTCGGTAAATTGTTAACAAACGTCGTCATTTCGATGAAGACGAGACGATAAGCATTAATCACTGACGGAATAAGATTTTCGTTGGTAACTGTAATTATATTACCAACAGAATTTGTATTCCGTCAGTATTTGAGTTTCCACCATATTAAATTGATGCCCTTTTACCGACGGAATGTTGTGTGTCCGTTGGTAACTATTGACAGGGACCTTATGCTTTTATTGTTCCGTCGGTATTTGAGTTTCCACCGTATTAAATTGGAGCCCTTTTACCGATGAAATGTTATGTGTCCGTCGGTAACTGTCGGTAGGGAAACCTATATTACCGATGGAATTATTGTTCCGTCGGTATTTGAGTTTCAATCATATTAAATTGTTGCTCTTTTACCGACAGAATATGCTTATCCATCGGTAACTGTCGGCAGTTGCACCGTTTGAAAACCTAGATTACCGACAGAATGTTATGTTTCGTCGGTAATCCAGCGACTATAAGTCGGCCACCGACCCCCCTCCCCCTCACGCATGTTTTTCTCTTCTCTCCTCACAAACCATTCGGTCTAGAGTTTT
Source organism: Erythroxylum alaternifolium (assembly GCA_027478495.1). Classification (NCBI taxonomy): domain Eukaryota; kingdom Viridiplantae; phylum Streptophyta; class Magnoliopsida; order Malpighiales; family Erythroxylaceae; genus Erythroxylum; species Erythroxylum alaternifolium. The sequence goes on from JANIIA010048078.1 coordinate 11,160, forward strand.
CCTACTCCTTCTCTCGCATTTTTCGGTCGTTTTTCGATTGTTTTCTTACTCATCGTGCGTTGTTTGAGGTAAACTCTCTTATGAGTGTATTATTTCTACAAAAAAGCATGTTTTAGTTGTTAAATGTGAATGTTTGGTAAGATTGAGATTATACATATTACGTATGAAGTGTTCGATAAAATAACTTTTATGATGTTTGAAATGTTTTTTGTAATTGTTGTGTTAATTTGAGAATTTGAATATGTAATTTTGATAAAATATTTAATGTGAAGTTTTAATTTATCGAATTTAACATTTAATTGTGAATTTATTGTATATATGAATATTGTCTTTAATT
>JANIIA010048099.1:0-11496 GCA_027478495.1 Erythroxylum alaternifolium
GAGGGGGAATTCTTCATCGTCTGGTGAAGGCGGCATGATGGTACCATCGATGAAGCCAGTTTTATTTTTGACGGTGAGGGCATGAATCACGGCTTTGCTCCATGATTGCTAGTTTGCCCCGTTAAGTTTTGTTGGAACAAGAGTGTGTCCCGGTTGATCTAAGTGATGCACAAAGTATGGATGTGATGGATCCACACTTGTGATTTTGGATGAACCAACTTTGTCGTCAGCCATAGTTGTGTGGGAAAGAAACGTTGTTTTTCAAGAGCACCAGGATCGGTGCTCTGATACCATCTAAAATATGGAACTGGAGAAAATTGGTGGAGAAGATTACTTTCTTCCATTGATGTTACGAGGAATATATACAATTACAGTGATGATCTCTTTCCCTAAATTAAGGCTATACAATAGCTATTCTACATGTAAAGTGAATAATCTAAATATGGCAAAGATAATTACAAATAACCATGCATATCTTTTCCTAATACTCCCCCTCAAGTTGGAGAGTGGATATTACAAACTCCCAACTTGGTTCGCAGAAATGTAAACTGATCCTTTCCCAACGCCTTCGTGAAGATGTCGGCTAGCTGCAAATGCGTTGGAACATATCTCGGTTTAACTTGCCCGGCTTGTAGCTTCTCGCGAACTATATGACAATCAATCTTGATATGTTTTGTGCGCTCATGAAACACGGGATTGGCTGCTATATGAAGTGCTACCTGATTGTCACAGTATAATGCAGAAGGTTCGTCTAAGCTAACTCTCAAATCTCGGAGTATATATCTCAACCAAGTTAACTCCAAACAAGTATTTGCCATTGCCCTATATTCCGCTTCTGCAGATGATCTTGACACATTGGACTGTTTCTTTGACCTCCATGATACAAGCGAGGAACCTAGAAAAATACAATAGCCTGAAACAGATCGACATGTAGTTCGACAACCACCCCAATCTGAATCACAAAATGCCTTCAATTTAAGATCATTTCCTGAAGATAGAAATAGTCCTTGCCCTGGAGTACCTTTGATGTATCGGAGCACACACAGTGCTGCATTCCAGTGTGTTTTGCGTGGCTCTTGCATATACTGACTGAGGATGCAAACCGAATACACGATGTCTGGTCGTGTCACTATTAAATAAATTAGCCGACCAACCAGCCTTCTATATTTAGTTGGCTCATTCAATATGTCTCCATCTTCAGACGTTAATTTCAAGTTTTGTTCCATGGGGAACGTCTCTGGTCGAGCACATGCAAGTCCTGCGTCTTCCAGTATGTCTAAAGCATATTTTCTTTGTGACATGAAAATTCCCTGCTTGGAACAAGAAATTCTATGCCCAAGAAATATTTTAAATCACCCAACTCTTTAATATGAAACCGTTTAAGCAAACATTCTTTGAGCCTCTTTATTTCTTGAAGATTGTTGCCTGTTAATAGTATGTCATCAACATAAATGAGTACAGTAGTGAGGGAATTACCGTCTGCCTTCGTGAATAAGGAGTAGTCTGCCTTGGACTGTTTGTAGCCTACATCACGAAATGCGTCTGAAAAGCACGCAAACCAGTTCCGAGAAGCTTGCTTTAAGCCGTAGAGTGATTTTTTGAGCTGACACACTAGATTCTCCCCCTGTCAGCGAAGGCCTGGTGGTGGAGTCATATAAACAACTTCCTGTAGATCACCATGGAGAAAGGCATTTTGGACATCCAATTGATGGGCAAACCAGTTACGGGAAGCGGCAACTGCGAGGAGGCAACGAAGTGTTGTGAGTTTTGCTGTAGGGGAGAAGGTTTCTCGATAATCAATTCCTTCGACTTGAGTATAGCCCTTGGCGACAAGGCGGGCTTTGTAACGCTCAATGGTTCCATCAACATGGTACTTGATTTTGTAAACCCAACGACAACCAATGGGTTTGTGACCATGAGGCAAGGGAACAAGATCCCAAGTATTATTGTGAGACAACGCCTGGAGCTCAGTCTCCATTGCCTTTTGCCAATGCGGGTCTAGAGATGCCTGTGAATAAGAACTAGGTTCGACATGTGAGGTAATAAGGGCCAGAAAGGCACGATGTGAGGGAGAAAAACAGGAAAGGGAAATATAGTTGGATAGAGGGTACCTGGTGCTGCGGTGAGGACTTGTGCCAGAGGTCGAATAATTTGATTTGGTAGGCAGGAAGTAGTCGTCATGCCATGCAGGGGGGTGTTTGTCTCGGATAGATCGGCATAAAGGAGGCTGTGGTGTGGAAGAACGTGGATCTAAAGAATGCGACGCTGGATTTGAGGAGGAAGGTTGTGACGTATGGTCTGAGGAGGAAGTTGGCGACGCATGATCTGAAGAGGAGGAAGGAGTAAGTTGTGGTGTGAAAGTGGTTGAAGGAGAGGATGGAGTTGGGTGTGGAGATGGATTGTTATCAGTTGGTGGTAATGTGTGAGGTGTAATAGATGGACTGTCATCATAAAAGGGTAATGGCGGTAGGACAGAAGGAGTTATACGTGGAGTAGAAGTATGAAAGGGAAAGATGTCCTCATGGAATTAGACATCCCTGCTGACAAAAAATTGCTTGGACGTTAAGTCATAGAGCTTGTAACCCTTTTATCCTTGTGGGTACCCCATGAAAACACACTCAGTGGCGCGAGGATCAAATTTGTGCTTAGGATGGACAATGGTCGCATAACATTTGCATCCAAATACTCGGAGATGAGAAAAGGTAGGCGAGCGGTGATATAATCTTTCAAAAGGAGTTTTGTTTGAAAGTAATGGGGATGGAGTGCGATTTATAAGGTAGACTGCGGTAAGAACACATTCGCCCCAAAATCTAATGGGAACGTAGGATTGGAAAAGGAGAGAATGTGGCGGTGTTTGCGTTCAACAACTCCGTTCTGTTGCGGAGTGTAAACACAAGTACGTTGTAGTTCGATCCCGTGTGAATGAAGATGGCTTTGTAGTGCGAGAAATTCTTTTCCATTGTCAACACGAATGGTTTTTATGGAAGTATGAAATTGTGTTTGGACGAAGTTGAGAAAATTTGTTAGGATGCTTTGCGTTTCTAACTTATTTTGCATGAAAAAACCCACGTACATCGAGTGAAATCATCGACGATAGTGAGGAAAAAACAAGCTCCTGAATGTGTTGGTGTTTTATGGGGACCCCAAATATCACAGTGTATAAGATCGAATGGAGACTGTGTAGAAATAGAGCTAATTGGGAATGGCAACCTTGTTTGTTTTGCGATGGGACAAATAGTACAATGCTCATGATCAGAATTAATTTTATTATGCAGACACAATAATGGAGAGAGTAATTTCAGGCGATAAAAGGAAAGGTGTCCTAGGCGTAAGTGCATAAATTGGACGCGGTGGATACTTGAGAGGAGGATGGATTGGTATGTTGTGGAGACATGTAGTATAAACCGCCTCGTTGCCTACCTGATCCAATCGTCTTCCCCATAGCCAAGTCCTGCAAAACACAAGAATTTTGATAGAAGGTGATCGAACAATTAATATCACGTGCAAGTCTACTAGGAGACATGAGATTCAGGTTAAAAGATGGGACATATAGCACATTATCTAGTCGAAGTTCATGATTGAAGTAGGCAATGCCCGTGTGCGTGATCTGTGCTGTCAAACCATTGGGTAAGTTTACAGTGGGAATGCCTAAAGGCTTTGTGTGAGACAAAATAGAAAGATGTGGTGCGATATGGTCCGTGGCTCCACTGTCCAAGATCCAAGAGTTGGTGGAAACTGAATTGGCAAAAGTACTAGACACAGGAAACAAACCTGCTGCATTGACAAAGGCAGCATTATTACAAGTAGTTGGTCGATTTAGGGCAGACAAGGCTTGAGCAAGTTGTTGTAGTTGCTCATGACTGAAACCATGCGAGGGATTGGATGAGTTCCCTTCTATGTCATGGGATATTTCTGTCATGTTAGCAGCCGCTGTATTGCCACGGCTATTACCTCGCAATCCGCAAGTTTGCATCTGGGACGAGCGTGCATTTTGATTGCCTCCCCCATGTTTTAGCCTGCATCTTTCCTCTGTGTGACCCCTTTTGTCACAAAATTTGCAAATGGAATTTGAGCGTTCTACATTCTTCAATGCTATGACCGGTTCTGTTGCAATGATCACAGATCTTCTCTTTGGAGAATTTTGAGGGAAATGTTTTTCCTTGAACAGTAGCAGCGATCGAAAAGTTTTCAGTCGTGTCCGATGTAACCTGCTTCTGCGTCTCTTCTTGGATTATCATGGCATAGGCTTGACGAACATTTGGCAGCGGATTCATCAAGAGAATGTTTGATCTGACTGTTTTGTATTCCTCGTTTAGCCCCATGAGAAATTGCATGAGCTTGTCTTCCTCTCTCTAATCGTTATGCATCTTTTCTTGATTACAAGGAATATATGTACGATAAGTTTCCAACTCCGCCCAGAGGGCCTTGATTTTTGCATAATATGCAGCAACTGACATTGTACCTTGAGACATGGTTGCTATTGATTTCTTCACTTGGAAGACTGCAGGTGCATTCTTTTGGGAAAACTGATCTTGCAACTCCTCCCAAACTTCTTGTGCGGTGTTGGCGTTGACCACACCATCTGCTAGATCTGGTTCGACTGAGTGTGTGAGCCATGAAAGGATCATGCTATTGTATTGATTCTAAAGGGGGAATTCTTCATCGTATGGTGAAGGCGGCATGATAGTACCATCGATGAAGCCAGTTTTATTTTTGGCAGTGAGGGCTTGAATCACGACTTTGCTCCATGATTGGTAGTTTGCCCCGTTGAGTTTTGTTGGAATAAGAGTGTGTCCCGATTGATCTGAGTGATGCACAAAGTACGGATGTGATGGATTCACACTTGTGATTTTGGACGAACCAACTTTGTCGTCAGCCATGGTTGAGTGGGAAAGAAATGTTGTTTTTCAAGAGCACCAGGATCGGTGCTCTGATACCATCTAAAATATGGAACTGGAGAAAATTGGTGAAGAAGATTACTTTCTTCCATTGATGTTATGAGGAATATATACAATTACAGTGATGATCTCTTTCCCTAAATCAAGGCTATACAATAGCTATTCTACATGTAAAGTGAATAATCTAAATATGGAAAAGATAATTACAAATAACCATGCATATCTTTTCCTAATAGTTTTCACTTTTTTTTTTGTTTTCAATTTTGCTTTTTGTTTTTAATTTCAAATTAGTTGAATAAATTAGGGTAGTTTGTTTTTATTTTTTTCAATTTCAGTTTTTCTTTTAAATAAAACAAAACGCATGTTTAGTTGTTAATCTAAAGTTATATTTTTATTATTAATAATAATTACATACTAGATAAAACTTAAAGATAAATTATTAATTAAATTTATTCTAGTCTTTTATTTTATTAAAATAAATAATTTAATAATTAACTTTTGATTTACAAATTAATATTTATTTTAAATATATTTAAATTATTAAATTAAATTTTATTTGAATTTATATATTTTGAAGATATTTTAAATTTAATTATATTTAATAAAAATCATTAAATTTTAATTTAATTTAATTAAAAATTAAATTATTCATAAATATTATTAATTATAAATTTTAATTAATTGAATATATAATGTTAATTTAAATTATTCATAATTCTTATTAAAAACTAATATATTAAATAATTAAATAATATATATTTAGTTGATAGTAAATAAAATTATGAAGAAAATAGAAAAAACAAAAATCAATTTTTATGATTTTCATAATTTTTGAAAACCAGAAGAAACTAAAAACATAAACAAATAAATCAAACAAATAAATTTTTTTACTAAATTTAAAAAAATCATAAAATTAAAAATTTTAAGAATAAACATATCTTCAGGACATGCAAACTTACCGTAAAAAAAACAGATTTGTTACCATTAAATATAATAAATTAATAAAATTAAAATTTTTTGGATTCAATTGTAGTGCAGCCGTATATTTATTAAATATTTCAATAAATATTTATCGATACTTGTTAACATTTTCTGGTCAATTTACAGGACAATAGAAGGCATGTAATGTTAGAGTAGGAATTGTAACAGAAAGAGGAAGTTGTGATCCTATCCCTAAATTATAGGGTCACTTCTATTCAACTACTAGTAGTGCCTATCATGGCCTGTAATTTAGTAACTGCTAAGCATAACAAGTCTATATAATCCACCATCTGTAAACGTAAAAAATATATATATAACTATGTTCTATCTTTTTCTTATTGTGTCTAATATGGTATCAGAGCAGTGTCGATTTCTGTGTCGATCACTGTAAACATCATTTGCCATCCCAACCCATAAACCATGACCAAAGATGACGTTGAAACCTCAGCAATGTCAGAAGCTACCGAAATCCTGTCAACACAATTAGAAAAATTGTTGAATCAGAGCACTGGAAATGAAACAACCAATGTATCAGTCAAATTGAATGATTACAATTACTCCCTGTGGTGGAAACTGATGCTACTGGCCATCGGAAAGCGAGGAAAACTGGAATACATCAATGGCGAGATGGAGCAGCCTGTGAAGACTGCTACAACATTTCGCAAATGGCAACAATCCGACCTCCAGGTGTTTTCTTGGATAATTGATGCAATTGAACCAGAATTGGTAGGCCAGTACATTCAGTACCCGACATCACGAGACCTTTGGCTGGGACTCGAAAAAACTTATCAAAGTGGTGAAGGGTCACTGCAAATTTTTGAACTCATAACCAAAGCCAACAAACATCAGCAGGGCCAGATGACAAATGAAAAATACTATAGTAGTTTTCAACAATTATGGCAAGAAATTGATGCAAGAGAGCCGAATCCAATGGGTTGTGCCACAGATATCACACTTTTCAAAAAAATCAAATGGAAGAATCAGTTATACCAGTATTTAGCCGGCATGGACGACAAGTTCGATTATGTCAAAAGGGATGTGTTAAAGCAGGACCCTTTGCCCTCAGTTGAAGAGGCGTATGCTGCTGTCCGGAGTGAGGCTACTGGGATGTCTATTCTCAGCCCATCGGTAGCCTCGGACGGTGGACGCACATCATCGGGCGGAGGTATCGGTTCGGGACTATCAATGAAGGGCAACCAGCAGAAACCCATATCAGATTTTATCAAAAACCCAGAGCCCAGGTCGGATTTTGCCAAAAACAACCCGGAGAAATCCAATCGGTCAGAACCCAGTTCATCATTCCGGCGAATCGATGGATCGAACATGAAATGTACCCACTGTAATATGACGGGTCATGTAAAAGAAGAGTGCTTCCATCTTGTGGGATTTCCAGATTGGTGGAAGGAGAATCCCAAAAGAAGAAATCAGAATCGATCGGGAAAGGCGGCCAGCGCAACGGGCAACTCGGAGGTCATCAGCGTTAGCGGCGACACCGGAGAGACAGAGAAGGGAGCATTCGCAGCATTAGGGTTTGGGAGGAACGAAGGAGGCGGCATGAATGAAGGAGGGGGGCATGTTTCAGGTAAAGGGTTTGGGGTTAAATTGAACCCCAAACCCTCAACTTTCTGGTCCTTTATTTTTTTCCCCAGAATATTGATAGTGATGATTGTGGTTCCAATTGTTTTGATGATAGAACATGTGCCCCCAGTAATATGTCAACCAACCAAATTAACCCACCAATTCCGCAGATGTATCAAAATGCCCACATACTCCAAATAAAAACCGAAACAGCCCCACAAGTCACAAAAATTCCCATTGTACCCCTGAGACCCAAAAAAAAGGCATATATTGCTAATAATCCCAAAAACCCGAAGTGTCCACGGTGGCTCTTTGATTGCAGAGCTACTGATACAATGACCTATGATCCTAAAGATATTAAAAACCTATCAGTACCTCGGAAAACCCAAATTGAGACCGCCAATGGTGATTTCGCATCAGTTCATGGTGCGGGATCAATTGAACTAACCCCAACATTGAAATTGTCCCATTGTCTATATGTACCTTCCCTTACCTGTAAACTACTATCTGTTAGCCAAGTCACCCGAGAATTGAATTGTACTGTTCTCATGAACCCTGATTTTTGCTTATTGCAGGATATTCAGACTCAGGAGATCATTGGACGTGGCACTGAGTGCGATAGACTTTATTACGTTGATGAGGTTGCTCCCGTAGGAACATCCATGCTAGCTCACGGAACCAAAAATCAAGAAAGTTGGTTGTGGCATCGCCACTTAGGTCACCCATCTCCTGCCTATTTTAAAGTTCTTTTTCCGCATTTATCCAATAATAATCCATATGATACATGTGTATTAGCCAAGAGTCATAGAAAGACCTTTTTGCCTAGTAATACTCGAGTCGAACATATTTTTGATTTGGTACATTCTGATGTGTGAGGCCCAGCCTCGAATTCTGGAAATAATATGTTGCTTTTTTTCTTGATATTTGTGGATGATTGTACTCGTATGACTTGGGTATACTTTCTTAAACACAAATATGAAGTAGCTGAGAAATTTGTGCAATTCTATAACCTGATCGATACCCAGTTCCAAAAATCCATTAAAATCCTTAGGACTAATAATGGCGGAGAATATGTCAACCAAACCATGAAAATTTTCTTCCAGGAAAAAGGCCTCATTCACCAAACCACTTGCCCAAATACACCCCAACAAAATGGAGTGGCTGAACGCTTTCCACCCACACAACTATCCTAGCTCCATTAGCCCTAAACCCCCGAATATTTGGGTGTTCCATGTTTGTCCACATACCAAAATCTGAACGATCAAAGTTTGAGCCATGTGCTCTCAAGTTTGTCTTTGTTGGGTACGGAGTCCATCAGAAGGGCTATAGGTGTTACCATCCGTCTTCTCATCGCATGTTCACCACTATGGACTGTGATTTCTTAGAGACCGAATACTTTTACACTACCCAACCCAGTAGTCAGGGGGAGAAGTTAGATACCAACACACTAAGTTGGTTTGTGAATCCTACATTACCAATACTTGGGCCCACCAGAAATGCAACCTCTGATGATGTAGAATTGTCCAACGAATCAAAATCACCCCAAGGATTTCCTCAGTCGGATACTCCTCAAGAGGTAATAACTCCTATCCCTGATAACTCCTTTTCTGATCCAACTAATCAATCTCATGCAGCCTTGACACCAGAAAGTGAAACCCTAGAGCCTAATGGGGGTTATGTTCTTCCTCCACGAACCACACGGGGAGTACCACCACAGAGGTATTCACCAGAAAAGACTTCTAGGTCATCCAGGTATCCGGTGGCGAATATAGTGAGGGGGAGTCTGTCGACTGAAGCCTAGGCCCTTACTTCCTCATTGTATGCGGAAACAATTCCTCGAACAGTTGAAGAAGCTCTAGTGGAAAAGGAGTGGCGTCAGGCAATGGGAGTTGAGATGGACGCTTTAGAAAAGAATGGCATGTGGGAAAAATGCTTATTGCCACCTGGAAAAAGGACCGTTGGGTGCAAATGGGTGTTCACCGTAAAATAAAAAGCAGATGGAACAGTGGAGAGATATAAAGCACGACTGGTTGCTAAGGGGTATACTCAGACGTATGGGGTGGATTACTATGAAACGTTCAGCCCCGTGGCAAAGATTGACACTATCAGGGTGTTGTTCACTCTAGCAGCAAACATGAATTGGCCATTGTACCAGTTTGATGTTAAGAATGCGTTTTTTGCATGGAGAATTGAAAGAAGAGGTTTACATGGAAGCACCACCTGGTTTTTCTCAAGGATATCGACGGAATGAAGTTTGTCGATTGAAGAAAGTACTATATGGGTTGAAACAATCACCAAGAGCTTAGTTTGGTCGGTTTACTGTGGCAATGAAACGATTGGGATACAAACAAAGCAACTCCGATCACACCTTGTTCTTGAAAAGAAGAGGTGAGAAGATTACTTGTCTGATTATTTATGTAGACGATATGATTCTCACTGGAAACGATCCGGAGGAAATGAGTCACCTTCTGAGACATTTGTTCGAGGAATTTGAAATGAAAGGAAGACTCAAGTATTTTCTGGGAATAGAAGTGCTTAGATCAAAGCAAGGAATCTTCATTTCACATAGGAAGTATGCACTAGATCTCTTGGCTAAAACAGGTTTATTGGACTGTAAACCAACAGAAACACCAATTATGATGAATCATGGTCTCAAGATACAGGAAGAAGCAGAAGCTGCTGATCGTGGGAGATACCAGAGGTTGGTAAGGAGACTGATTTATCCTTCTCATACTAGACCAGACATAGCATCTGCAGTTAGGGTTGTCAGTCAGTTTATGCATGAGCCACAAGTGCAACATATGGATGCTGTTGTCAGAATCCTTAGGTACTTGAAAGGAACTTCTGGAAATGGGATCTTATTTCAGAAGAATGGGAACTTAGAAGTAAAGGTCTATACGGATGCAGACTGGGCTGAAAATCCAGTAGATAGAAGGTCAACTTCTGGATATTTTTCTCTAGTTAGAGGAAACCTGGAGACTTGGAAAAGCAAAAAGCAGAAAGTGGTGGCTCTCTCAAGTGCTGAAGCAGAATTTAGAGGAATGGTTAAAGGCCTGGCAAAATTGTTGTGGATTGTGAAGTTAATGACAGAATTGGGCTTTCCCCCTAAAAGTGCTTGTGAGCTACTGTGTGATAATAAAGCAGCTATTAGCATCTCAGAAAACCCAGTGCAACATTACACAACCAAACATGTGGAAGTTGACCGGCATTTCATCAAGGAGAAACTAGAAAGTGGCATTGTCAATCTACCATATGTTCGATCAGAAGACCAGTTAGCGGATGTCCTAACAAAGGCTGTTGTGGGGCGGACTTTCCATGAAGTACTTCGCAAGTTAGGGGGAGGAGATCCCACCGCCCAACTTGAGGGGGAGTGTTAGATTAGGAATTGTAATAGAAAGAGGAAGTTGTGATCCTATCCCTAAATTATAGGGTCACTTCTATTCAACTACTAGTAGTGCTTATCATGGCCCTGTAATTTAGTAACTGCTAAGCATAACTAGTCTATATAATCCACCTTCTGTAAACGTAAAAAATATATAAAAAAATTATGTTCCATCTTTTTCTTACTATGTCTAACATGTAAACGAACCAGTGGCTTTGTATAATATGGTCAAGGTAAAGATATAATCATAAGACAAAATGGAACGTTTGAACATGGGACATGGGCTCACGATTAGGACAATTATGCTGTGTTTGGTTACTGTCTCCGATTACAAAACAACTAAATCCTGTCTCTCTTGATTGTTTGGTTACTGTCCCTGTAATTTTTGTCCCCCGTCTCTAATGGACAGGGACAAAAAATTTTGTCCCTTCAATTTTCGAAGGACAAAAGACATCGTCCCTGTCTCCCGCTCCTACCGGCTGATTTTTCTTATTTTTCCAAAAATTCTCTTTTGATTTTACTATCATATTAAATACCCTTTTATTATTTTTGGACATAAAATTATTTTTAAAAATAGGGAGATAATATTGTTACCCTACAAAAAAATCTAAATCTTATGAAAGTCTTTGTTAGCTATTTTAATTAAATCTTTATTTT
>JANIIA010048110.1:0-11495 GCA_027478495.1 Erythroxylum alaternifolium
CCTAATCAAAGTAAGAAAAACTAAGTAGAATCTCATAATTAAGCACAATAAACTTCAAATAAGCAAAGGATTAAGGAGCAAAAACATGTTGATTTTGCAAGCTATTAGTGTCTCCTTGGAGTATTGATCCACCAAATGGTTGAGCATTTTAGCTAGCTATGTGGAAACTAGTGTGTATGGATGAAATGAAAACCATTAAAAGGAGAATTGGTTATATGAGACTATATGTTAATTTTGGTCTAGATAACGAGTTGCCTGATATCGTTCCTTTAGTTAGGGTTAACAAAGGAGATATACTCATTAAAGAATCCATAAGAATTATATGTTAATAGAAGCCTACATTAAAATTCCAAGGAAAGAAGTGGCAAGAGACTGGTAGAAAATTCATTATAGGTGACTAAAATAACCTAATAGATTTGGATGAGGTTGAAAAAATGGATGTTATGAGTATCTAACTTAAAGTGGTCCAAGTATCAATACGATCCATAATTGTACCAATGGACTAAATTCTCTCGAGAAGTCTAAATCTAACCTTATAAGATGATTAAGTGTGGTAGATAATGAGGGAGAAAACTAGATGTTGCATGTTAATCTAATGTTATATAAAGAAGAGAAAGGAAAAGAAGTAATAATGAAAAGTCCCTGAATGTCATTGATTTCATGGAATGTTAAAGGCAATAACTATAGTAAATAACAATCCCTTAAAAGGATTCATTTTTGAGAATAAGCCTAGGATTATAGGCATATTAAGGACAAAACTTAACAGTGAAAAGTTACAAAGAACATTATTAATCAAACCCAATGTGCCTTCTAAGAAGGAAAACAAATAAGGATAACGTGTTATTCTGTCAAGAACTTATAAAAGGTTACTTTAGGAGGAATGGTTCAAAGAACTGTACTATTAAGATTGATTTCAATAAAGCCTATGATTTAGTTAGTTGGGAGTTTTTCGACCATGTACTTAATGCGTTTAATTTCTTTAATAAATTTAATCCATAAAATATATTTTTTGTCACTTCTATTTCTTTCTTAGTCCTTATCAATGGAGAACCAACACAGGTATTCAAAGGTAAGAGAACATTGAGACAAGGGGATCCAATCTCCCTTTACCTATTCATACTTTGTATAGAGGTCTTCACAAAGCTAATTAGTTATGGCACTAGCAATGAACTAAAATTTTAGATGTCATAGTAGGTGCAAGGAACTTAACTAAAATAATTTGTCTTTCATTTTTAGATTATCTGTTCATACTATCTATAGTTGATCAAGTTTCTATGAGTATTCTCATGTCTTCCCAATATGCAATTAGTGAATTATTAGGGCTAGTTTGGAATAGAGAGAAGGTCACTTAGTTATGTCTAATAATGCAATGCTTATCTTGTAAAGGCTTTCTCATATTACTAGAATAAAAATCACACATCCCCTTACAATACTCAGAATGCATCCTTCTAATTAAAAAATTAAAAAGATTTGAATTTATGGTGCAATAAGAAGTTATCACATCTTAGAAGGATACAATTAATAAAATCAGTCATTAGATCCTTGGAAGTCTTCTATTCATCTCACTTCTTCTTAACCAAATAAGTAATTTAGTTTATAAAGAGGGAAATTCGAAGATTTCTATTGGTCAGTGAAAAGGATGGGATATGTCAATCAAAGATTGATTGGAATAAGGTTTGCTCTCCATTAGTCAAAGGTGGTTTACAAATTTTTTTTCCCTTAGATTGCCTAATAAAGTTTTATTAGGAAGATTCTTTAGAGATTTATAAGAAATAGAGAAGCCCTTTGGATTAAAAGGATACGCACTTACATTATAAAGGGAAGAAGTTTATAGGAATTAAAATCAAGCCATCATATTCTTGGTGTATCAAATAATTATTAAATTTAAGGACCTTTATGGAAGAATACATAAAGTGCAAGATTAAGGATAGGAAAACAACCTTTATTCTTTATGACAGATGGAGTTTGTCGGGATCTTATTAAAAAAAACAATATAAATCTTTGATTAACGTTATTTAAAGTGATGCTAAAGTGAAAATATAGGTGAGAGGTAATCATTGGAGTGGTTTGAATGTAGCAGTATAAATCCTTCCTTCCTATAACCCTAATCTGAATAAAAAAGATGAGTATGTATGGATTGGTATAAGTTCTGATCAGTTTACCGACCGTTCCTATAGGGATATACTAAGAATTAGAGCGGATATATAATCTTGGAATATAATGTTGTTGGTTAGATGTCTACTTCCTAAAATTTCCTTCCATATGTGGATGGTAGACAAAAGGAGGCTAAACACCATATATAGACTATGGTTCTTAAGTATGTCTAATATTGTTCTACTACGCAAAAGGAAGTAAAAACAATGGTGCACATGTTGTTCATATGTAGATTCTCCAATGGGATTTGTAATATAATCAAAGACATATGCCACTAACATTGGACTAAAGATGAATTCCTATAAGTGCTCGAATGGTTCTTATCTTGTAATAGTTTTGATTGTATTTAGTACCTTCCTCTACAAACTATAGGATGAAAGGAATTCTAGATGTTACAAGGGAGTTAAAAGACTAAAATCGCATTGAAAGTTAAGGCAGTCCAATAGGATAGAGAGCATATTATTTTAAATACATATTCAAGCAATTGTAGCATGTTACTAGGTAACTCATAGAGAATATATTAAATTATAAACATGTAGGGGTTACTAAATTCACAAACATCATCCAAGGCATTAATAAGAAATCGTGAAAGGAGTGGATGGTATAGTTTTATAAAACATGTATACAAATAACCCAAAGAATAGTATGGTGAGGGAATTTACAAGTAATATGTTGTCATCAAAAGGATGTGGCTATTTTAAATCCAAATAGCTTTAAAGAGAGTCACACAACATGTTAGCCTATAAAAAACAAAGAGTAAAGTTATTACCCTCTTAACAATTTAGTAACTAAGAAATTTGATATCTTTTTCATAATTACATTTAGTTTATTAGGATGTTGAGTGTCTTATTATTCTTATTTATAACAATTTTTATGTACGAGACATTATAATGAAACAATTGATGAAATACAGTTTTATCTGAGAATTTCCAGCATCTTTTTTAATTGTTCTTGGGATGTTTTGAAGTTTTTAGAATAGATGGAGAGTCTAAATCTAACTATAGTCTTTAGAGAATATTTAGAGGAAATCTCAATATTTTCCATAAGCCCATATTTGTAGCTATTTAAATTATTTTGGACTAGCAACCTTTTTTCAAAGTAAACTTATTTTTATAGAATTTTCAGCTTGACCATTGGAGCTTTAAATAAACATATCTAAGGCTTCTAAAATTCAAATGAGGTGATTAAAAAGCTCAATGTCAAGACAACACCTTGGGCCATAATTCCTCTATAAAACTAGAGGCCCAAAAGTGGTGTTTTGAGGTGATAAAAAGGATAAGAATGAGATATGAAATCTATCTTAGGCTAGTCTGACCTTCCTTTGGTTTTTGGCCTATAACTTTAATTACAGGGCTTTGTTTTTAGCAAAAGAGAATCCGTTGGAATGCCTATAGGTAGAGCCACAATTTATGTTAGTAGATTTTAATCTAAATATGAGTATATCAGGTCAGAAATTAAGGGGATATATCTAGAAAGAAATACAATTCCATACGTGGTTTGCAGCAGTTAGTTGTTTCACATAATTTAGGAGGCTGAGTTGTTATAAGATATGTTTCAATACAAGTTGATAGAATTTAGGAGAATTTATAGGGCTTGGGAAGTGCATGTGTATACACACACACACACACACATACACACACACACACACACACACACACACACATATATATATATCCCATCTTTTGTTTTAGCAATGATGTGTGCTTAATTGTTTACACATTTACTACTTACACTTAGTGATTAATGTTTTAAATAAACAATTAAGCACACATCATTCCTAAAACAAAAGATGGGAAATCCATCCTCTTGATGTTTAAACTCAGTTATCTTTGTGGAACAAGAAGGAGATGAATTAGGGTGAAGACTAGACAAGAAATTGCAAAAAGAAACATCAATTCAACATAATTTAGGCGATACACGATCGTGTATATACTTATATGGCTGTCTATAATCACAAATTGGGAATTTTTATTGTCATACACAGTTGGATACACAGTCGTGTATCAAACTGTGTATCTCCTCATAACCTTAACTTTTTATATAAATATACATTTGAGAGGCTAAACATAACAAGAATCGTTTTTGGACAAAGAGGAGGGACAAAACTCCTAATTCTTTGGGATCTACGGAGGGCTAATCTTCCTTCTTTTGGTTCAAAAGTGACATTGAAGCCTAAGAACACATTTGGGAGTATCCTAATTGTGTATTATTGTTCTTTTTTCTCTAGGGATTATGTATGTTATTCTTTGCTTATTGATTTGGGTATTCCTGTATGAATGATTAATACTCTCATTCTCATTTAATTGTTTATGTATGAACTCATTGTTAGAATATGAAATACAATACATAATAGTTATGTTTTGGATTAATTTGTGGCAACTAATGGTGTCAAATCATTAAGGATAATATAACATAGTTTAAATAACCCAAGCTTGTGTAATTGTTGTCTAGATTAGTCAGTTTTCCTAGTTTAAAATTTAGCTGTCCTACTAAATCTAGAGAGCTTGTTCTAAGTTTTTTGATAGCTAGGTTTAATTAAGAGCTTGTTTTAATTAAACATGACCTAAGGGAAAATCGAGTTAACAAAGCTTGTTGTTAACCTACGATTAATAGTTTCTAAGAGAGGAGTGAAAACAACAATTCAATAAAGTATGCTTATTTATGTGTAGGTTAAAATTGAATCGAGAACTGGATTCCAAACTCATTCATCAATTTTATCATTTTCTCACTGTTTAATTTGAATTACTTTTATTAGTTTAATTTTACTTTATTTTTTCTTTTCATTCCATCTAAAACCCCATATCCTACATTGTTTCCTTCCATCGCAAAAGCTTTACACACTCTCTCTGTGAATACGATCCCTATTCACCACTTCTATGAAATAAGTTATGCATAGTTAAGTTTATTTTGTGGTGCATTTGTCTCCCATCAATAAGGAAGTAGATATGATTTGATAAATTCATTTTCTTAATTTTGTTTTTTGTTTTCAAGTATGCAAGGTTAGATCTTTGATTCGGTTCAAGAATAGTGTGGTTTCAATTATCAAGTTGGGAGACTTTCATTCTAATTTTATATTTTGTTCATGTTTGCTATCATATATTCTTCTGTGTTTAACAAAATACATTCTTGTTATCAATTGCTTAGGAGGCCTACTAGATGATTTTGATCAATGAATAATTGCTAGAGTAGAGTTTGTGATTCATATATGTTATAAAATCTATTCATAAGTAGCAATTAGATTTATTGATTTCTATTATTGATATCATTACAATTTAAGAAGAATATTGAGTAGATTAAATTGACTGAGTTTGTGTGTTGAATATCTACTTTCAGTTGTCCTATGATTCATTAATGGTATTATTGAATTACATATGGAGAGCTTGTTTTATATGGTTCAATGATAAGAATTCAATTAATGCGCTTGCTTTATTTGATGATAAGGGAGGACAAGATTAATATATGCTTTTATGTTAATCTAAACCTAATGGTAATTCATAAGTGAAGTGTTATATTGTTGTCCACGATCAACTTACGATTCTAAGGTAAAGTTATTCTTAACCAAATTCTCTTGATTTATTAATTTTTTTTAATTATTACTTGCATAGTTCTATTAGATTAACTAATTAATCCCCTCGTAATTTAATTTATTGTTTACATATAAATAGAATTTAGAAAAGTGATTTGATTTAATCTCTGTAGGATTGACCTAGACATTCTCCTTGTTCAGTTAGCACCCTGCATTCATCACTTATAAATTTCACTAACAAACCATCATCATAAAGTTGGCTTATACTCACCAAATTGGCTTTTAGTCTATTGACATGGAGCACATTCTTGAGGGGAGGCAATCCATCCACACATAATGTTCCTCTACTAATCATCGAAGCCTTTTTTCAATCTCCGAAGGTAACATGACCATCCATACAACTCTGCTAATCTGTTAAGTAATTCTTTTCCCTTGTCATGTGATGTGAACATCCACTATTAAAATACCAACCATTTTGCAAAGTTGCCTTCATCGATTTAAGAATCACGAGAGCTTACAATTGACTCTTTTTAACCCAAGTAGATTTCAGTATTGAGGGTTGATGGTGAGATTTTTGTAAGTTGAGTTATCTATATTTTTCTCGAAATTTTCCAATTCCCCTTTTTCGTCTTCAGTTACTTCCTTCTCAGTTACTATTAAGCAAGTAATTGGACTTTTGTTATATAAAGCAACTAACGCAGCACCGTTAACGATTTTTTCTTCACTATCATATTCACTCTCAGGCTTCATTCTCACTCCAAGTGCTCTTAAAGGATTTCCCTTTTCTCTTCTTCAAAGTATTAGCATATTCAACTAAAATGTGCCCTAAGCCTTGACACATGACATTGGATTCTCTTCATCTTCCTTTCACCCTTTTGAGTTTTGGCTTATTGTTTGACGTTGTTGTTTGATGAACTCCCACCATGTTATCTAAACTCAATTCCGTCCTTTTTCACTCATTTCAACCATTTACCAAAATTTCGTGTAAGTAGCACCAAGTCATCATTCTCATCAGATTCATCTTATACATCATTCACAACTTTTTCATCCATCTTCAGTTATTCAAACCTCATAACTAACAACTGTAGTTTTGACACTATCATAGATTTGGAAACTTCATGAATAGTCTGCAAAGCATCTCACGCTTCTTTAGCTGATTCACAGGATGATATCACTGACAAGCGTCCTTCATCAACAACACTAAAAATTGCATGCATTGCTTGTGAGTTTCCAATTGTACTTTTTTCTTCAGCTCTTGTCCATTCAGATGGATCTTTTTGAACTACCTCTTCTTTATCGTCAATAATCATTGAATGTGTCAATCCTATGTACTACTGAATGCCAAGCTTTTGTACCCTAAGCTTAGATGAAGACGCTAATCTATGATTTCCATATAGGATAATTAAAGTTGTCCAACAGTGGTGGTCTGGTGATTGATGCACCTTCTCTTGTAACCATGTTCGCTAAACTTGGATCTACACCAACTTGCTACCAAGTTCTGATTTGGCGACCTCTCTGATGCCAATTGAAAAACTATATAAGTAGTTATTTCATAAACTTTCTAATCTATTTCTAGCAAAAAAATAACAGAAAAATTAAAGTACCAAATTAAATGATATCGAGATTTGCTAACGCAGTTCGGCACACCTTGTCTACGTCTATAGAGCCCTTACCCAACTTAATCAATTTCACGAAAGTGCAATAGATTTACATAAGTCCTCACTAAGCCAACACTACTCAATCCTTGTAACTATCTCTCAACCTCACTTCCCGTGAAAGATTTTCACACCCAATAACACGACCGATTCGTGTTAACCTCGATAGAGGATTTTTCTAAATAGCTTTTAATAGAAGACAATTAAACAAATAACTCAAGTGATCAATCAACTAAGAACATAACAATAATGGTGTTGCGTTCGTTGCTTTATACAACAAAAGTCTAATTACTTACTTAATAGTAACTAAGAAAGAAGTAACTGAAGATGAAAAAGGGGAATTGGAAAATTTCGAGAAAAACATAGATAACTCAGCTCAAGGCCTAATATCAGATTATTACAGTGATGACTCGGCCATGGACCATCATGGCCCGACCCATTGGCATGCTTAATTGAACTGACTTTAGAGTTAGTAGAAAGTCCATTCCATGAGTAGAGAACTTGTGGAATTCCAATTATGGGGCCTAAACTTATCCAATTATCATGCCACAAAACTTGCTTCTCTCCATTTCTAACCTTACAAAAAACTGTAAGCTCTAAGATTGGTTTTAATTTCAAACGTTGAGTCAACAACCAAGAAAATGTGGATTTTATAAGAATGGAACAAAGACTAAAAACTTTAAGAATTTAGCTATGGAGATCGATAGTGAATTCTTATCCAAAAAAATGTTCCAAAGTTTTTTATCAAGTTATTCTATTAAAGGTTCCAATAAAGGTCAATCTTGATCCACCCTCTTATTTTCTCATACATGCAAGTGAACATTTGACCTTGGAAAAGTGGTTGTATAAATTTAAATTACCCTAAAGAAATCTTCTAAATAGCTTCTCAATAGTTTTGATGACTCTTTTAGCTAGAGTCATGTTGGAAGACCAATAAATATGAAGGGAATTCAAGATACATTTAATGAGTTACAATCTCTCTCCAAATGAGAGCACTTTATATGTCTATAAGCCCAATCTTCTTTGTATTTTCTCTACTAAAGGGTAGCATTTAGAGAATTGTATTCTTTTGGTAGTAATGAGCAACCCGAAATAGGTCAAAGGACTAAGATTCCTATTTATTCAAATGATTTGGGAGATTTTATTCCCCATCATGTTTGCACTAATAGCCAAAATAAATGACACTTTTTGAGGTTCACCTCCAAACCTGAAAGATCTATAATTATAGACAATGTTGAGATGAGTTGTTCAATAGATTTACTATGGACTTTGGAAAATAGTGAAAGTTTATCTACAAAGTATAGGTTAATAAGCCTTACTCTCTTATATCTACTATGAAATTTAAAGTTCTTGTTGCTTCCAACTTTATGAAGAAATAATTAGCTTGGCACCTCCATGCATATGATAAAGAGACAAGGGGAAATGGGATCCCCTTGTCTTAGTCCTCTAGAACCTTTGAAGATATTAGTATGCATGCCATTAATAAGAATTGAGTAAGATGGAAAAGTAATACAAGCGTCAAACCACCTTACAAACATATTAGGAAATCTTAAGGTCTCCAAAGTCTAAAGGATATCAAAAGCCTTTTCAAAGTCCACTTTTATGATACAATTAGGAGAACTATTCTTCCTCTAATACCCTTTCATTCTTCCTCTAATACCCTTTCATCAGTTCTTCAACAGTAAAGACGTTATCCCCAATTATTCTTCCTTGAATAAAGACACTATGATTGTTAGAGATTAGAGAATCTAGGATAGTTTCCAACCTGTTAGTCAGAATTTAAGAAATTACCTTATATAAGAAGTTGGAGCATGCAATGGGTCAGAAATATTTAAAGGATGAAGGGAAAAAGGACTTTGGAATTAAGCAAATATCAGTTTTGTTGATCTCCTTTAGTAACACTCCTATAAAGAAGAATTTTAAAACTGCTCTCTTCAACATTGGGCCAATTTCATGTAAACTTTTTCGAAAGAAATAATCATTAAAACCATCAGGACCTAGAAATTTGTTAAGGCTGATTTGAAATACTACCTCTGCTATCTCTTTCTCCTCCACACGCTTAGAAAGAAGATCAACTTACTCCTGAGAGATTCTGTTGGATCCTGTTTTTAGGATTTTTATATTTTTATTTTATTTTATTTATTTTATTAACTTATCAAACATGCAAATAAATTAGCATTTATGAATTAGAAATTTTTGGAATTTAATATGGTATATTATGACTTTTATAAGGTGGTATGAATTAAAAAGAAGGATTTATAATAAAGTGGAGGAGTTAGTAGGAAATTTCTTTTATAAGGAAAACTCCAATTTTTGTCTTAAATTAATAAGACAAAGAAGAGAAGGAGTCGTGAGAGTTAAGAAAACAAAAGAAAAAGAAAGAGTGTCTTGGAAAAACCTAGAAGGAGAGAAGGAGAAAGAAAGGGAAGAAGAAAGAAAGAAAGAAAAAAGAGAAAGAAGAAGAAGGAAAAGGTTAGGAGAGTTCTTTTGGTATTCTTTGTCTATTCTTTTTGTTTTGATAGATTAAGGAAGTAGAAAAAATAGGTTTTATGTGAAGAAAATGAAGATGAAGCAAGAAAGGAAGAAGAAGAACAAGAGGTTGTCTTTTATTTAGATTTTTATAAACCTTAACTAGATCATAGTTTTTCTAGTTAGATAGATTCAAGAATAGATTAAGCTTAAGTTTATTCATGGATAGCTAGGTTTAAAGAAAGCTTCATGCATGTGTGTTGATTAAATAAAATATGATTGTTCTTAGGGAATCAAGAATATCGACGCCAAAAGCAAGGAGAAGATCAAGCTTGATTTTGGAAAATATCAAGTTAAATAGGTGGGTAATATGTTTATAGTTTTATGATGATGAGCTAACATTTATGTGTACGTATGATGAATATGTTTGTTTTATTCATTGTGAATGTGGGAAAGATCTTCTGTGAATGTATATCATGTTTCTTTGTGAGAAATTCTGTTACTTTCGTGTGAAGGAAAAATAGAAAATTTAAGAAGCATGAAAGCATGAATATATTATGATATGAATGAGCATTGAAAAACCTATTATGAGGGCAAGAGAGGAATCCGTTTCGTTAGTCTCGTGCACGATGACGTATAGCCTTCTCTCGGCTGCCTGCTTATGGCCATGAGATCCTGAGAATCACGGTATAAACTTCGGTTTCGCCATTTTGTTCCACAAAACTCTCGAGCCATTATGTTGTGCATTGCATTTTTTATATGTTAAGTTATGATGCAATTTGAGTGTTATGCTTTGATGATAAATTTCAGCCAATATGTTCTATGTGATGATATGTTGTATTATGAGTATTCATATATGTTTGTGTGTGGTTCATTATCACCGGCTATAAATATATTAGGTACTGAGCATTCTGACTCACCCCATAATTTTCTACTCCTCAGGTGAAGAATCAGCAGATCATTATTAAGCCTTGCAAAGTTTTTGGCAACCTCCAAGAATTTCATATTTTTGTAACTAAGTTAGTGTGAATAATTTTTGGTGACTTAGAAGCATATCAGCATAAACATTTCTGTATGTATTTTGTAACTATGATAATGATATGCCTTTTGATATGAAGTATGAAAATGTGTATCAACTTTGGTGTTGAAAGTTGACAGTGAAAGTGCAGAAATTTCTGATATATGTATGGATAGATATATATATGCAGATTCTTCTTCTTTTGTTAAGTTAGCTTTGTGTTGAATGTTGGGAGCTCTTTGGATGGATATGTTTGAATTAAATTGTGTATCAAAGAGTTTTAGTATGTAGGAAATTGAATGTTGGTTTGGGTCCTTTGGAGTTTGTATTGGAAATGTTTGTGATCAAATGATGAAAAATAGATAATAGGATAAAAATGTGATCTTAAACTTTAAGGAATAAACTGCATTGATATATGTAGAATTAGGCTAAGTGGTCTTCATAAAAGTTGTAGATTATTCTTTTAGCTTTCTAATGGTATAAAGATTAAAATTTTTGGGCTTCATACGCAAGAGTTACAGCCTTTATAAGATAGTGGTATTGGAGTACAAATTTTTGACTGAAATGGTAATCTTTACTTAAATGATTAAACCGTATCGATATAGACTAAATTAGACAAAATTGTATCATTATAGATGTAGATCTTTTTCTTAGCTTTACAAAAATATAAAGT